>OY992876.1:471484784-471544784 GCA_963921405.1 Cepaea hortensis | reverse complement strand
TTACGTAATAATTGCATTAGTTACTTGCATATCCTTTACAGGACGTTACAGTCCCACCACCATCTATAACTCTACGTTGCTCATACTCTATTAACTATATTTTCTTCATTGTTCTCTTGGGGGTCTGATTCCATAGGGTTTCAATGATCCACGCCAATTTACTACTCATTACCGAATTCCTCAACTCTCCTGGGATTATTGTCTAGGCGCATTTCTCCAAGTATGTGAACTGTAGTTTCATTGTTTTGCGTCAATACTTTCACATTTCACATCACCAAAAACTTCAACCATCACTTCCATACTTTCATCTATTCTGCCACTTAAAAGTCTGCTATGTATCTTCTGTAGGTTGATTGCTGAATCAAACTGAACAACAAATAAAGATGGCATGAATAACAAATTAAGATGACATAACAAAAAATAAAGATGACATGCACAACAACAAAGATGGCCTGACACAAGTTACTCTCGCATCATGTCCACTTGCTATCATAACTTGTCCACTTGCCTCGTGTATTCCTATGGTCGTACAACTCTGTCTTCCTTATCACATACACATGTGTCCCTCGTGCCATACAAATGTGTTCATCGCGTCAAATATAAGTGCCCTTCATGTTATACAAAAGATGTCACTGACCTCATACAGAAGTGGCTCTTATGTCATATAAATGCCCCACTCCTCACATCATACAGAAGTGGTCCTCATGTCTTACAACTGTGTAACTTTTTGGTCAGTTCCTTTCCTTGTAATTAGTTTTTGTAAGTGCATGTCTTCATCGGCAGTTTTTTCTTTTAAATCAATTTCTTCGTCAGTTCACGTTTTAGTCATTGTTCAGTTTTTGGTAAGTTCGTGTTTTCGTTAGTGTTTATAAGTTCACGTCTTTGTCATTTTTTGTAAAATCATGTCTTTGACAGTTAATTGTTTTCGGCATTGATAGTTTTGTAGATATTTGTGATGTCATTTCTTCGTCAATGTTATTTTTGTAGTTTTTGTAAGTTTATTTCTTTATCATTAGTTTTTATAAGCTCATGTCTTCACCTGCAGTTTCTTTTGTTTTTGATGTTCATGTCTTCGTCATCATTTGTTATGTCCATGTCTTCGTCGGTTCATGTTTTCGTCAATGTTCAGTTTTGTTAAGCCATGTCTTCGTCAGTTTATGTTTGTTAGTTCATCTCTCCGTCGATTCATTTTTTCGCAATTGTTAGATTTGTAGTCATTTATAAGGTCATTTCTTCGTCAATGTTAGTTTTGTAGTTTTTGTAAGTTCACTTCTTCATAATCAATTTGTGCAAGCTCATGTCTACATCAGACGTTTTTTGAAAGCTCGTGTCTTCGTTATCAGGTTTTATAAGTCTATGTCTTCGTCAGTTCATGTTTTCGTCATTGATGACTTTTGGTAATCTGTTTCTTCGTCAGTTCATGTTTTCGTCATTGATAACTTTTGGTAAGTCTGTTTCTTCGTCAGTTCATGTTTTCGTCATTGATAACTTTTGGTAAGTCTGTTTCTTCGTCAGTTCATGTTTTCGTCATTCAATTTTTTTTTCGTCATAGTTAAGTTGGTGTAATTTCATGTCTTCGTCAGTTTATTTCTTCGTCAGTGGTAATTTTGTTGTTTTGTGTAAGTTCATTTCTTCAGCATCATCAGTTTTTTAATCTCACGTCTTTATCAGCAGTTTTTTTGTAAGTTCATGTCTTCGTCAGTTTGTAAATCCTTGACTTCGTCAGTTCGTGTCTTCGTCATTGTACAGTATTAGTAAGCCGATCAACAACTTTATGTCAATGCATTCGGTGGTTCCACCTGTCACACCTTCGATATCATTTGGCTGTTCGTCATCAAGGTGCCATATCGCAACTGGCGATATCTTCATCATGCCATTCCACTTTGTCTGCTACACTAACTTCCGTTGTGCCATCTCCCACAAATACAAGTGCTTTCTTGATGTCTAACTAAAATATCAATTTTTACGTCAAGTCTCTAACCAACAGTGTTTGTTATAGAGTCGTCCTTTCTTAAACCGTGTCTGCATTATTGAACTATTTAATACAGTCTACCACATCTTCAATCAACCTTTCGACGTTTCACCACTTAACTCTAACAATCTCTTTATCTCTGCATTGCCTAGTATTTCCAATGAATTCTGTTTCTCAGCAAGCAAAGTACATCTGTTTTCTTTCTTTGACTATGTTTTTATGTTCGTATCCTGTAAGAGTGTCGTGACAACCGGAAAGATTTGCAGAAAAAGAGATAGAGGAAGACATCGTGAAAAGATAATTGAACTGATAATGTCGTCAGAGATCTTAATTTGTGGAGAGGCATGACCGCCCACGCCAGCCGACAAGGCACTGGTTGATGATCCTAGAAGAATATGAAACCAGTTTTGTATTTGTGTGCCTATAAAAACTGACGAAGACATGAACTTATAAACACGCACATTGATCCAAATAAACAATACCATCATATTTCCTTCTATAAATAAAGGCGATTCGAAATGGTCCTACGTATTTTTTGTTTGTTTGTTTATATAAAAGTACAATATACATAACACTGAGTTTGCGATTTATGGAGGCATTGATGGTCTCTCACTAATCACACTGAGATAATTTCAAACCAACACTAGATAATCTCTATGAAACGAGATAAAAAAGATGCCCACCCCTGCCCAACCTACCAGTCATCTATATTGAACACTCTAATCCCCGGGAAGGTTAACCCGGTCAACAAATGCCCGCAGAAGTCGGATGTGTCGGCCTAACGGCGCAAGAACGCAGCTCTGCTGTAAACAGGCACAACGCAGTCACATCCGAAAAAAAAATCCGGATGAACGCAGAAGAAGAAGAACACTCTAATCGATTTTATACGTCGTAACTACAAACTATATTCTGGTAATCTATTATGAAAATAGCACCATACACACTATACAGATGCACAAGTCAAGAAACAGAAACACACTCACTCCAAAATCCCACTCTCCTCTGACCAACCTAAACGATCTTATTCTGCTAGATGTCTATGCTTGACATCGCTGAAACTGACTTTATTATATATACCTCTAAAGAACTAAAGCATGATGTTGTTTGAAAACTAAGCTATCCCCACTACAGACATACATTCATACACCAATGATATGATGCTGCTGTTTATACCTACAACTCATAAGCCATGTCCATATTTTCATAAACACCGCCAGTAGTATGATGACGCTGTTTAAGCTTACAAGGCGTAGATCACTAAGCCACGCGCACACTTTCATATGTTCAAAACCAAAGGCATGATGATGATGCTTTTTATACTTACAACGCTCATATAAAGAGCAGTCGGAGTAGCGGCACCGGATATGCTCCGCAGTAGGCTCGATTTTGTGACGTCATCGATACCAGCTTAATATAGATATCAAAGGAAAATATATTGGGAGCCACAGGAGGCTCCAATTTATTACGTCACCCTGAATACTTTAGTAAGGCTATATTAGAAAAAACATATCGAATTTTGGCGGAGCGGAGCCTTTGAGGCTCCTGTTTATACCGTTAGTCGGGGTATTTTACTAAGGTAAAGACGAAGGCCCTTGGCTGAGCGGGGACTCAAATAATACCTGAAAACTACATTACATACCACTTACTAGTAGTAAGACTACCGTTGGTATAGCTCTCGAGGGGTCACTGGGACACGCAAGCTTCTCTACGTCTTGAAGATGGAGAAACATCAGGAGAGATTTGTCTATTTAACTGTTTGTCTATCTGGATGTCATTTATTGTGCACTTCTTCCTACGGTCTCGTTCCTCATTCGAGAGGAACACCAAGATAAGGTCAGCGTGTCAGACCTCAGCATGTATTTGTATAAGCTTTGCTTCCCTTAGACAATTTCCCTCCAAGATAACGGGAACTATCTACACATGGGTAAGTTTCCTTTCCATACAATTTTACCACGATAGAAGGTTTCGGGCCGATTTCCAACTCCCATGTGATGTTAACATGCAAAGTGTGCAAACGAGACCGCCTGTTTTTCTCCCGTATCCGAGAGGGCTAGGTGTGCCATCTCACTATCCAAGAGGTCTTGAGGGTGTGTGATCTCACTAGATGGAGGTCAGCGTAGACAAATGGATAAGAACACGCGCTCTTCAACATCCGTTGTGCTAATGCCGAGGTAAGGGGTTCAGTCCCTACACCGAATAGTTGGACTAAAATGATGACATCTCGTCCTTTACTTGGGGACGTCAATTAAAAGTACCTCTGAAGTCAGAGTTGGTTCGTTAAATGGCGAGGGTCACTAGTAACAGGGAAAGCTAACCCACACACAAAATTCAATCCAGTCTACTGGAAGTGCTGTGTATGGACTACGCTTGAGTTCAAAGCGAGCCAGCGCCCCAAACAAACACCTTTAGATATTTTTATTTTTGGGTGCAACAATGTCCACACTTATAATGGGTACCTTTGCGAATGTGGTGGGCACGGTCACCTCTCAGCTACTGCAGTAGACAGTGACCAAATACAGATTAGAAATAATAATCGAAATTAGATATTATAATAGAGATATTAGATAAACAGGTAATATTAAATATTATAGTAGATTTTATATAATATAATAGTGATCTTAGATATACAGATAATATTACGTATACGGATAACATTATATATTCTAATAGAGTTTAGATATTATAATAGAGATATTGGATACAGTAATAATATTAGATGCTATATTAGAGTTTAAATATTATAACAGAGATATCAGATATACAGATATTATATTTTTTTTATTGTAATAGAATTTAGATATTATAATAGAGATTTCTTCATCTTCTTCTGCATACATTCGGAGAGTTTCTTCGGATGTGATTACGTTGTGTCTGATTTGCGCCGTTAGGCTGACACATCTGACTTCTGCGGGTGTTTGTTGACCGGATTAACCTTCCAGGGTGTTTCGAAGGACCTTCAACTCTCACTCGGACGTTTTTTGCGTTGTGCGCCTGTTTATTTGCGCCTTCAGCTCGACACATTCGACTTCAGTGGGCATTTATTGATCGTGTTAAGCTTCCCGGGTGTTTCGAGGGACATTCAACTCTCACTGTTGTGGTGTCATCTACATCCCAGCTTGTCAAGTTAGAACGGCAAAAGACATCCCGGTCAACCCTCAACGGAAGGCAGGGGCAGACTATGGGCATATCCCGCCATCCAAGGAGGCTTCAGTAATTGCAGAACCGACACATAGCGCTCTGATACTGGGCTCACCCTAGGAATCGTCACGTCCTGCACAAGCTGCTTCCGTTCCTCACTTCAGTATATTGGGCATTTCGTTCGCCACTGGCTGCTCCCCACTCAAACCAAGAGAGGTCAGTCTGCAGACGACATCAACTCAACGAGCTTTCAGTACGGGCTTTCCATGAAACGAGCTTGCTATCCAAGCAATATTCCCATTGTTGCTTCTTGGTCGCTGTCTCCTCTCTTACTGTTGCGATGACATCCCTATCCCAGCTGGTCCACCCAGAACAGCCGAAGACATCGCGGTAAGCCCCCAAGGGAAGGTAGGGGTAGACCATAGCCATTTCCCGCATCCAAGGAGGCTTCCATAATTGCAGAGTAATTGGGCTCACCCAAAGAATCGTCACGTCATACACGTGGTTGCTTAGTCTCACTTCCGTATATTGTTCCTCCCGCTCACCACAGGCTGCTCCTCTGAAGACCAGGAGGGACCTGTATGCAGATGACATCCATAGCGCAAGCTTTCGCTTCGGACTTCCACGTAATGGATTTGCTAGACAAACAATATTCAATTTATTGTCAATGAGACGGTTTTCCAGCTTTGATAAAGCTAACTCAATGAGCTTTAGATACGGACTTTCCTCGTAATGGATTTGCTAGCCGAGCAATATTCCATTTCATGCCCCTGGGACGCTTTTTTCACCTTTGATAACGCTCACGAGGTAGTCTGCAGATGCTGCCGGCTCAGCATCTCGCCTCCATGCAGCAGAGGGTGAGTAACGGCCAGGTCCTCACATCCGGGGATATTGACTTAGAGGCGTTCAGCCATATCCCTCAGCTGAAAGCCGTAGAACAAGTGTCTGGACCAAGCAAATTAATGAGCCATTCACGGATTCAGCATGAGACAGTGTGAACTTAGACATGCATGGCCTAATCTTTGAGACAAGCATATGATTACTGGCAGGACCAACCAGATATCTATCACACAGACTATTCACGCAGGACAAGAATCACTCAGCGCGATCCCTTGGTACCCAGTGATACATGCAAAACCATCGGACGCCTGCCGACGAGCTTTCAAGCTACGCCATCGAGAGAGAGAGAGAGAGAGAGAGAGAGAGAGAGAGAGAGAGAGAGAGAGAGAGAGAGATGAGAGAGAGAGAGAGAGAGATGAGAGAGAGATTTTCTTCTTCTTCTCTCGTTCGCTTGAAATATGTCTATAACTGCAGTGCTGTCTCTTGTATGAATTGAACTGTCTTTTTCAGTTCACACAGCGGTCCATAGAGTTTATCTTCCACTGTCGTCTCTCTAGGCCAGAAGGTTTGCCTAGATATGTTATATTTTGGGCAGTCTTGGAGTATGTGCTCTGCTGTCTGTGACGCCAATCCACATGTACACATGGCTGTTTCACCAATCTTGAATTTTGTATACATGTGGTTGCGTAATCTATTGTGCCCTGTTCTGAGGCGCAGAATAATGACTGAGAGAGAGATGAGAGAGAGGCGCTTATTGAGTCTCGCAGCATGATGCTTCTCTCGACCTGCCTAGTTTACTCCACGGGAAAGGTAACACCAAACACGTCTTGAACATAACAAGCTGCAGAAGCTACTAGATCCCCAAAGCAATTCTCTAACTGTCCGCCTATCGGAGCTTCCATCCTAGACCAGTTCCTGACCAAGGCTTAGGGCCTGGTCAGCCCTGCCATGGCGTTTAGTCTTTAAGATGCATTTCCTCACACCAGGATATAGCTTGTACCATCGAATCTGAGCTTCTCCGCCCGAAGCCGTTGGCACAATGTGGAATGTTGGGTTTGGTGAGCGGTGCCAAACATTCGGCGCGAACAGAAAGCAGGTAGCACAGTCTATTGTTATAGCGCTGTTCAGTCATATCTGACTACGACCTGACTAATAAACATCTAATGGCAGTGGAAATGTGGTTACTGGGGCATACCCATAGAATACCATTGGGCAGTCAATGATCGCCACGTTTATTGGCATGATGACTAGCACATGATGATAGTCATCTATCTATCTATCTATCTATCTATCTATCTATCTATCTATCTATCTATCTATCTATCTATCTATCTATCTATCTATCTGTCTGTCTATCTATTCACCCACCCACCCACCCAGTCACCCATCCGTCCGTCCATCCATCCGTCTGTCTGTTTATTGTTATGCCTATTTGTCTGTTTGTTTACCTTCCTACCTACCTACTACCTACCTACCTACCTACCCAGCTACCTACCTGCCTACCTACCTGCCTACCTACCTGCCTACCTACCTGCCTACCTACCTACCTACCTGCCTACCTACCTACCTATCTACCTACCACCAATGTGCGTCGGTTTTGTCCATACCCTATATGTAAACGCCTCTAACTACATTACAGAATGTCGCTCTGTCCATAAGCGAATCCTTTGTATTCACACATTTTAAAAACACCCATCTAGTTACTAGCAATGAACAGTCTGTGTGTGCGCGTGTACGCGCCGGTAAATCGATAGGCGAGCTTCTGTGCGCTGAGATAAGGCCGGGAGTAGGTTGCAATGTAAGTGAATGTATACATCCATCAAACAGATGTATTAGACTGGGCCAGGACTGTATTTAACCAGATGTAGGTCAGGCTTGTGTACTGGCCCTACCAACACTAGATATCGTACACAATCGATTGATTTGTAGCGTGTTGGAGCTGACTATAGGCGGACGTACATTCCAGAATGCAAGTAGGAAGATTAGATTTAAAGGCAAGCAAACAAAAAGATAGACTGGCAGACAGGACTAGAGGTCGGCGGGCTGACAGATATTATTTAAAGGCAGACAGACAAGGCGATAGACAGACATACAGGACTAGAGATCGCGGACAGGTAGGCAGGCAGATTATATTTAAAGGCAGACACACATACACATACACACACACAGAGGGAGAGAGAGAGAGAGAGAGAGAGAGATAGAGAGAGAGATAGAGAGAGAGAGAGATAGAGATAGAGAGAGAGATAGAGAGAGAGAGAGAGATAGAGAGAGAGAGAGAGAGAGAGAGAGAGAGAGAGAGAGAGAGAGAGAGACAAATGGGCAGGCAGATAATATTTGAAGGCAGAAAGATAATAAGATAGACAGACATACTGGACTAGAAGTTGAGATGGCAGATTATATTTAAAGGCAGACAAACAGATAAGTGGAGTACTTTTGTTACTTCTTTACTTTATCATTTATATTTATTTTGTCTAGTGGATTCTCCTCCTACCCATCCTCCTCTCATTTTCTTGTTGTTGTTGTTGTTGTTGTTGTTGTTCTTCTTCTTCTTCTTCCTCTTCTTCTTCTTCTTCTTCTTGTTCTTCTTGTTCTTGTTCTTGTTCTTCTTCTTCTTCTTCTTCTTCTTCTTCTTCTTCTTCTTCTTCTTCTTCTTCTGCCTCCTCCTCCTCCTTCATCCTCCCCTCCTCTATTATTATTATTATTATTATTATTATTATTATTATTATTATTATTATTATTATTTTCATCATAATCACCAGTGTCATCATCAGCATTATCACTCTCATTTCCCACCGCATCCTCCTTCATGCACCCTCAGTGTGGCTCCAAGAAGCAGACTATCTTGTTGTTATACCATTAACTTACATTCTCTGTCAGATTCTTCTCCTTTCCTTCTGATAATTATCTGGATTGTGTTTAGCTCTCCCAGCAGCTCCGACAGACACATATATTCTCTATGTATGAGTCAGTCGGTTCTATACGTATAACCGTATATTATATATGTATGAATCAGTCGGTTCTATACGCATATTCTCTATGCATGAATCAGTCGGTTATACACGTATATTCTATATGTATTAATCAGTCGGTTCTACGCGTATATTCTATATGTATGAATCAATCGGTTCTATACGTACATTATATATGTATGAATCAACCGGTTCTATACGTATATTCTCTATGTATGAATCAGTCGGTTATACACGTATATTCTATATGTATTAATCAGTCGGTTCTACACGTATATTATATATGTATGAATCTGCTGATTCCACACGCGCTCCATTTCAGATTCGGGACCTTGACCTCTCAACATTCCCGAGCCAGATGTGCCGATGACTCCAGTCCTTCGCCGTCATAAACACACAGGCTCTGCACCACACTTCAGCTAAGTTTCCTTTGATCATTACAAGCCATCTTATCTGTCGGTTGGGGTCGTCCGTAGCCGCCGTGGTAACACGTGGTATCTAGTCTTCTTTGATGAGCCGGTGAACTACCACGTGAGGTCATGAATCTCTGTGCGGCTGCTGGACGTCCTTCGCCGGTCGAGGCTTTTCCGTGAGATCTTCCCTCCGCCTTTTCCTCTACACTCATCCAATGAGCTGGTCGTCTGTTTTGATTTATGTCTTAGAATGGCTGCAACTATGGTAGGTGGTAATTCTGTACAGACATTAGGAAGATCCACGTGAAAATAGCTTCTACTTCTTCTTTGTTTAATCCCTCATAACCCCTCCTTCTTCTTCCTTTATCTCCTCCCCCTCTCCCTCCCCCTCCTCCTCCTCTTCCTTCTTCTTCTTCTTAATTCATCGCCCTTCCTATTTCTTCTTCTTCTTCCTTCATATTCCCTCTATCTCCTTCTCGGTCTGATCATTTATCGTGTTATTTGACGATGACTATGACGACAATGATGATAATAATGTTCTGGTTGCTATTATATCACATTACACGCACACAACGGTACCTCATAGCCTACCACTCCACGGGATAGTTGGTAAGGTCAGATAAAGTTCAAGGTGACATACAAAGTTAAGACCAGACAGAACCATGGGTCAGGAATCAGAGGTCGACAGGTAGACGGACAATAAATAAGAAAAAAGGCGAGACGGAGGAAATTAAAGACGCCATGAATTGAACACGTCTCCATTGGTGGTTAATCCGTAATTATATGTTGCAGGTCTCGGAGTCAGGTTGGGCGGTTAGAGATTAGAGCGGGTCGGTGAATTTGATCACAACTTGTGTTGATAGGGCGCACTTGCAGCCAAGTAAGCGAACATAGGAGAGCCTTCAGGAAGGGAAGATACAATTTGATACGTCTTGAGAAGGGCTTTAGACTTTCAAACTTTAGAGATAATCTGTTGGGTATTCTCAAAATACAATAATTCTTCATTAATTCCATATTTAATTCTTCTTCTTCTTCTTCTTCTTCTTCTTCTTCTTCTTCTTCTTCTTCTTCTTCTTCTTCTTCTTCTTCTTCTTCTTCTTCTTCTTCTTCTTCTTCTTCTTCTTCTTCTTCTTCTTCTTCTTCTTCTTCTTCCGCACCCTCCTCTCCTCCTCCCTGCTCCATCGTTACTTCCTCCTCCACATACAATTCCGTTGAATCCGACATGACGATGTTTGCACACTATGAGGGCACCATGACTCTAGGCGGCTCTACGGGCAGCATTGACACGTCTGTAAATTATTTATGCGGGACCCTCGTTCTTGATTGGTCATCTTATTCATTTACGACAAGCAGATCCTTCAGGAGTGGACAGACTCAGCCACTCTGTCCTTAATGAAACAACAGAGTCAGTCACTTACGCCGAGCAGATCCTTCATAAGAGGAAACACTCACTTACGCTGAACAGATTCTTCATGAGTAAACAGACACAGTCATTTACATTAAGCAGATCCTTCATAAGAGGACAGACTCAGTCACTTACGTCGAGCAGATCCCCCATGAGTGATCAGCTTCAGTCACTTACGCCGAGATCCTTCATGTGTGGTCAGATTCACTCACTTACATCTAGCAGATCCCTCATGAGTGGACAGACTTAGTCACTTTCGACGAGCAGAGTTTTCATGGGTGGACAAACTCAGTCACTTTCTACGAGCAGATCCTTCATAAGTGGACATACTCAGTCACTTACGCCGAGCAGATCCTTCATGTGTGGTCAGATTCAGTAACTTACGCCGAGCAGATCCTTCATATGTGGTCAGACTTAGTCACTTACGCCGATCAGGGCCTTCATGAGCGGCCGGTCTAAATTGTTTAACACTAGGTGGGCCCTATAGGTTTTTAATGTTTCGCTCACTGTGACCTCGACCGTACGTGATACACCTTCTAGTAGTTGCCACTACCGGCGACTACACTGGGCTAATGTTAGCGTGTGGATTAGCTTTCCCTTTTACTAGTGTTTTTCGCCAACAGATGAACCCATTCAGGCTTCTGAGGTACTGGTAATTTAATTCCCCAAGTCAAGAATGAGTAGTTTACATTTTAGTGACATCAGGGCACCGGAAGTTATCCTTTCGGCCACGCTGACCTCACGTATGATTTCTACAGGCGAGCAGCATACGCCGTGACACTATAGCGACCTCCGCCTCTTGGTTTCGTTTTTATCCCTCATTTGCAATTGTTGTCTTTTATCTGTTTATCCCACGTATGACCGAGTGAAGCAGGTCAGGATATTGATTCCCTCTTAACCCCAACCCCTCTCCCCATCCCTATCTCTCTCTTTCAGTCCATCTATCTGTCTCTCTTTTCTCTCTCGGTCTGTCACACACATTTATAGGCACTCTCCCTTTGTCACTCCCTCTCTCAGTGCCCATCCATTTCTCTCTTTTCTCGCTCGCTCGCTCTCACACACATACACTCACCTCCCTTTCTCTATCTCCTTCTCTCTCTCTCTCTCTCTCTCTCTCTCTCTCTCTCTCTCTCTCTCTCTGTGTGTGTGTGTGTGTGTGTCCATCTGTCAGACTGTTTCTCCCTCTTTCTTTCTTCTTTTCTTTGTCTCTCACACTCTCTTATTTCTCTCTCTGTCCATCGTCTGTCTGCTTCTCCCTCTCTCTTTCTCCTTTTCTCTGGCTCTCACACTCTCATCTCTCTCTCTCTCTCTTTCTCTCTCTATCTTCCCTCTCTCTTTTTCTCTCACATACATACACATTCTTCTCTCTCTCTCTCTCTCTCTCTCTCTCTCTCTCTCTCTCTCTCTCTCTCTCTCTCTCTCTTGTGAATCTGTCCATCTTCCCCTCCCTCTTTCTTGATCTTTTTCTCTCTATCTCTCACACACTCTCATCTCTCTCTCTCTCTCTCTCTCTCTCTCTCTCTCTCTCTCTCTCTCTCTCGTATACTCTCTCAATTTACTAGTTCATGACTGAAAAGTTTTCTCCTTTCCTCTCATTTCCCAGCCCTCGAATCAAACCACCACCACTCATTTTACAGCTAGGTAGCTTGTTCCCTTCCTCCCCCCTCCACCCCATCCCCGGTCAGAGAAATCACAGTTGCAGATTTTACGACATTAGGCGTCGCAGCAGCGATAGTTTGATCTGTTGGTCACAATCGAAAACAAAACATCAGATCCTCCCAATCAGCACTAATCCGATCTGATAACGACTTCTCTTTATTGCTCACTATTTCTACTTCAAGCTAGCTCATTAAAACAATTTATGATTTATGTTTTCTGTGCTATTTATTTATTTCTATACTACGGCGACTTGATTACAAGCTGGAAAGTTAACGCCCATACAAGTTACGGAGATAAACAACAACGCCATTGATTTGCCCCACTTTCACAACTCAGCCGGTAACTTGTTTATCGCGTTCAATAGTTTATGTTCATTGCATTGTCGATAACCTTCTCTGTTTTCAGCCGAGACTTATTTTATTGCTCCATAAAGAATGGCTTTCCCTGTCCTCCTGTGAAGTCAGGTGATCGATCGTGAATCAACTGTTTCTGCTGCAGTTTATTGTAGATGTCCACTTTTCTAATGTGTCTATATTTGTTAATTTATTACGTGCATGAAGCGTTTCTAAATCGCCGATGGCTTAGTCTGTAGCCGCGGTATGTCAGTGGATAGAACGCTAGACTGTCGGTCTGGTAGTTATGTGTTCGAATCCTCGAGGCAAGACTTTTTGTCATTGACTTGGGCTGGCAAGTCAACCCATCCTAGAATTCATTCATCATGTGCCATGCTGATAAGTGTGGGCGGCCATGTTTCACCATCTCACTCGATCACCAGAGTCGTGGATCAGCTCTGTGTTCTTGTCTCGACCATATCATGTGGTCAGACCATCCGGATATTTACTTATCTGCCTTCCCATTATTCCATAAAACTGCTCTATCTAGACCAACAAGCAGCAGTTAGAATAGATGGCGAGACATCAGATTGGTTTGGCATAAAGCAAGGAGTCCGGCAGGGCTGTGTGCTGTCATCCTATTTGTTTAACCTGTACGCGAATATATAATGAGAAATGTAAGAGATGATATAACCAGGGAGCAGTATGATGCCCTAAATATCGGTGGTCATGAAATACCAGAGATTCGGTATGCTGATGATACAGTATTACTATCCACAACACAGAATGCTATAGAAAACTTAATAACCTCAACCCAAAGAAATAGTGAAAATCACAACTTATATCTTAACATAGCAAAAACAAAGATAATGCATACAGATAAAACTACTACGGAGAAAGAAATATATGTTAATAAGGAAAGATTGGAGGTGGTGGACAATTTTTAATATCTTAGGTCGTTGATTGCCAACAATGGTGACACAATGAAAGAAATTAAAAGACGACCATCAATTGCTCTTCAAAGACTTAAACAACTGAATACATTATGGAGTGTGACATATAGAACTACACATGTTAGATTTTTAAGAGCATGCATCTTTCCAACTTCAACATACGCCTGTGAGACCTGGATACTTACTAAACAAGCTGAATAGCGCATAAATGCTTTTGAATATAAATGTTATAGACGGGTTCTAAGAATATCTTGGGTAAAGAAAAGAACAAATGCATCCATACTTCAAGAGCTGAATATTGAAGAAGGTTGGCTATTAAAGATGATAAAACAAAGAAAATTAATATATTTTGGTCACTTGAAACGTCATGAAAGTCTGGAGAGAACAATAATGGAGGGGTATATTCTCGGGAAAAGAGGAAGAGGCCGGTCAAAGATAAGATGGGTGCAGAATGTGTCGGATGATCTCCAGATGGTGTATCGGACGCGAGGCATGCTGCTTATAATCGAGAAGATTTCCGGAAGATTGTTATGGGAGCGAGGTTCTGCAAAGGACATGCTACTGAATGAATGAATAAATGAACGCAAGGAGATTTGCTGTTAAACCAGCAGCAGCTGTATTTCGAACGCGGTATGCGGCATTACGAACTGCTCCCGTGATCCCTTTTGCCACAGATGATACACTGTCTGTGTTTCTTGATTATATTTCTGTGGTTTCCCACATTGTGCTCTAGTCTAGTTTGAACCCGTTTGTCTTAATGTTCTTGCAGTTAGTCAATGCTGCTTTGACTTGACGTTCCTATAGTTTGGTCAAACTTGCTTTGATTTAATTTTCTTGCAGTCTGGTCAATGTTGCAGAACTTTATGTTCTTGCAGTCTGATCAAAGTTGTACAACTTGATATTCTTGCAGTCTGGTCAAAGTTGCAGAACTTGATGTTCTTGCTGTCAGGTCAATGTTGCAGAACTTGATGTTCTTGCAGTCTGGTCAAAATTGCAGAACTTGATGTTCTTGCAGTCTGATCAAAGTTGTAAAACTTGATGTTCTTGCAGTCTGGTCAAAGTTGCAGAACTTGATGTTCTTGCTGTCAGGTCAATGTTGCAGAACTTGATGTTCTTGCAGTCTGGTCAAAATTGCAGAACTTGATGTTCTTGCAGTCTGATCAAAGTTGTAAAACTTGATGTTCTTGCAGTCTGGTCAAAGTTGCAGAACTTGATATTCTTGCAGTCTGGTCAAATTTGCATAATCATATTTATCACTGGAATCAATTACCAGTGCGGCCTCTCTAGTTCGGGACTTCAGCTACTCCAATGCTCGGCCTTTTGGATATATAGTGCTAGTCCTATCTTTTAATAACAGCACGAGAAATAAATGCACAGGTATTGATCTGCACTCATGGAAGTAGAGGAAAGAAGTAGAGATTAGAACACACAACAGACAATTCAAAAAGTCAAAGCTACATTGTCTACACCGGCTCCGTGGCTAAGGAGTTAAGTACGCTGTAGGTAATCCCGCATACCGCGTTTGAAACAGCTGCGGGCAATTTGACAGCAGACCGGCTTGCGCTGGTGTTTAGTAAAATGGTATGGATGCCAGTTGTTCAGAAAGCAATGGCATAAAAACCATACTGGAGGGCAAGCTTGAAGGCAAGCGAGCAAAAGGTAGACAACGATACAAGTGGGAAAATAACATCAAGAGAAAGACGAACATCAATCTGACAGAATAACAGTCAGGACGAGAGACAAACAGTGTTGGAGATCCATTGCAGCCAACCTTGATTGTGGAGACGGAACTTGATTGATTGATGGGTGCCGGTCGTTTAGAAAGCAATGGTAAACTTTTCGCTTTTTTTCATATCCTATTTACAGGACATCGCTGTCAACAAAAGCACTGCTGTTGTTAATGTCTTGGCAAGTGTACGTTCATAGTTTGCCATTGCTTTCTAAACGACGAGATCCCATACCAAAACGTCGAAACCTAGCGCGACACGATCTGCTGCCGAATCAGTCGCAGCTGTCATTCGAACGCAGGTAGGCGGAATTACAAACCGCCTCCGTAACGCCTCTGCCACGGACACATGATACACTAGTGAACGTAAACTTGCCAAGAGATCAAAAACCGCCAAAATAAGTTGGAGTTGACTGCAACGTCATGCTAAGAGTATTCAACTAACTAATAACATTGCCTACATCGCGATTTTATGAGGGTTTTATTTCTTCTTTCAAATAGCACTCGTCATTCGATGGCAGATGTAGTGAATATCACACCGGCAGCTTTCTCTCTGGCAGCCTAGACCACATTTTTAAAACAATCCCCGGAGGTCAGCGTGGCCGAATTGACAAGAGCTCTCGTTTTTAAAAATCCGGTGTGCTGATGCCGAGGTAGCGGGTTAATTCCCTACGCTGGACAGTTGGACTAAGAGATGTTAACTTCTTGTCCTGGACTTGGTGACGTTAATTACAAGTACTTCTGTAGTCGGAGAGATTTAGCCTGATGGCAAGAGACACTAGTAATAAGGAAGGCTAATCCACACGCTAAACTCAGCCCAATGCACTGGACACCAATACACTATCACGCGTATGGACTACTCTTAAAAAAAACCCACCGCCTAGATGGGGATTCGAACACAAGACCACAACCCACAACCAAGCCAGATTACTGAAGCCCTACATCGACTCCCAACCCAGTAAATCACTCTGTCAGCAAATGCCTATAGAACCGTGCGGTGTAGGACAGGTGGGTCTTAAGCCTAAGGAATTAAGGCCGTCTAGCTAGTGCAGTCGCCAAGAATTGTGCAGGCTAGGGTTTTCTTTTTGCCCTCGACAGAAAAAAAAAAACATCCACACCTTACCTAGGATTCGAACCCGGGTCTCCCTAAGCCTCTCATCACCATAGTCCAGCAGCCAAGCCAGATAGCCGAAGCCCAGCAGCCAAGCTAGATTGCCGAAGCCCAGCAGCCAAGCCAGATTACTGAAGCCCTGCAGCCAAGCCAGATTACCGAAGCCCAGCAGCCAAGCCAGATTCCTGAAGCCCACCAGCCAAGCCAGATTCCCGAAGCCCACCAGCCAAGCTAGATTGCCGAAGCCCAGCAGCCAAGCCAGATAGCCGAAGCCTTCAGCCAAGCCAGATTACCGAACCCTTTCGGCGATTCCCAACGTAGTAGCATCATACATAAATCTTCGTTTGAGAAAAAAAATGACGTTGAATGTCGAGCTGGAGGGTAATTAAACAAGACGAGAAGACAACTGATAATTTTCCTTGACGCCATGAAGTAGGCAGACGATAAAGCCCATAATTTCATTGTTATAATTGTAGCTTATCCGCTCTCGGCTGTCCCTGGGTGTGAGCGCCGTCTCTGGCAGTTAGTATGGATGATGTGTACCACACAAGAGTGATCGGCCGCTGTCTGCGAGGGGGATGTTGGGAAATACAACGGGCGGTGTGGCAACGGGAAATTAGTAATATTAATAATGTTGTAGCAACATGAGAAATACGTTTATATTGATCGGCAGTCGTATATACCGACTGAGAGAGAGAGAGAGAGAGAGAGAGAGAGAGAGAGAGAGAGAGAGAGAGAGAGAGAGAGAGAGAGAGGTTGGGAAGGTAGCTTGTAAGGACGGTAAATAGGGACCATTGATGGAGGTAGATAGGGAGGTAGGAAGGTAGGCTAGAGCTAGGAATGTGGGGTGAAGGCTTTGATGTTTGCTTAATTAGATTGGCGGTTGTTTACTTCTTCTTCTGCGTTCATCCGGATTTTTTTCGGATGTGACTGAGTTGTGCCTGTTTACAGCACAGCTGCGTTCTTGCGCCGTCAGGCCGACACATCCGACTTCTGCGGGCATTTGTTGACCGGGTTAACCTTCCCGGGGGTTTCTTAGGACGTTTGACTCTCACTGTTGTGGTGTTATCCCCCATCCTAGCTGGCCCATATAGAACAGCCAAAGACATCCTGGTCAACCCTCAAGGGAAGGCAGGGGCAGACCATGGGCATTCCCCGCCATCCAAGGAGGCTTCCATACTTGCAGGGCCGATACATAGCGCTCTGGTACTGGGCTCACCCAAGGAATCGTCACGTCCTGCACATGGCTGCTTAGCCTCACTTCCGTATATTGGGCCTTCCGTTCACCATAGGTTGTTCCTCCGGAAACCAGAAGAATGCAGTCTGCAGATGACATCCACACAGTGAGCTTTCGATTAAGACTTTCCACATAATGGATTTGCTATCCAAGCAATATTCTATTTCGTGCCACTAGGACACTTTTCCCACCTTTTATGACGCCCACACAGTGAGCTTTCGATTCGGGCGGCTGTTTAGATGATTGCTTAGGTGATTGCTTGTTTGTTTGGATGAATGTTTGGTTGCTTAGTGGCTTGGTTCGTTGTTAGATTGGTTGCTTTGTTGATTGCTTGGTTAGCTTTTTTGTGTTGGTTGCTTGGGGTGGTTGTTTGGTTGCTTGACTGATAGTTGATTGTTTGGTTGATTATTTCGTCGAATGTTTGGTTGATAGCTTGGTTGATTGTTTGGTTGTGTCACAGAACGGCCAGTACGTGTGCCCTCGCGTCTTAATCTGATACGGGATGCCCGACCTACTTTTAGTCAGGGGAATCCGAAGGAATATCCCTTTCTGAAACCTTCACGCGTTTACCAGAAGTTCGGGTTTAAGGGCTTGCTTTTGCATCCAAAGAACCCTGAACTGAAGTAATCCGTTCACCCCGTGGCTGGGGATGGTAAACTCCGAGAAAGTTGATTTACACGGAATAAGTCTACTTCTCCGCGTTCCGAGACTTGGTTCGAGAACCCAGGTCGAGTAGTTGAGCAGCGACGAACAGACGTCTCTTTTTACGAAGCCAGCTGTCTACATGGACATCAAAGGGTCCCGGCAGTCTATGATGGCCAAGTCAAAGGGGGGAATTCTGTAAATAAGGTAAATTGGACTTATCTTCTTTCGTAGAGCGTTTAAACGAAGTATGCGATTGCTGGCGTAAACCGTAGCACTGTGCCTGTGTTAGAACAGGCCGGGTCATGAATATTAATTAACTGTTATCGGTAGATTAGTGCGGCCTACATAGGACGATTAGTCGAGCGCTGTTACGCCACAATCAAAACGCTTTATTAATATTTAATAACAACTGATAAACGATAGTGGATAATGGAAGTCCTTATTTTCCTCGCCACATTTCCCTCAATCTAAAGACTTTAGGCATGACCTAGTGGCCTGCCGTAAACAGTTAATAGAGCGGGCTGTGGCTCAACGACGCAAGTCATTGTGTCCCGCGGCTACGGACAGCAGGCAAGATCGAGTCCCCTGTTAGCATTCGGGCGTACGGGAATGTAAAGAGAATTTCGAATGGGTTGATATATTCACAGTGACCTAATAATATACACCGATAAGTAGTGTAGAAGCGCCGGCCTGATCGCTTTGTGAGTTTATACGATCGCATCTGAGTGGTCTCGAGGTATGGTGTCCGCCTCGGGTGCTGGAGGTCCCGGGTTCAGGCCCCGGTGAGGACCGGGATTTATTTAAAAAATCCACCTGGACTTCCAGTAATAAAATTCCCCCTGGTCTCTGGGTAGTGAGATCGGACGCCCGTGTGTATTATTGCGCACGTAAAAAATCCCTTGGCAGTTGGAAATCGAAAAAGAGTAGCCTAACGGCGCTGCCCGGGCAAAATTTCGAGTTAAAAGTCTACCCAAAGTATTTCAGGATCCTCGCCGATGCAACGGAGTTCGTGCATTGAGCTGAGTTTCTCCAGACTCAGGTTTGAGTTAGGAAGAAAACGGAGCACATATGGGTGCCATGTGCCGTGATGTTGATCCAACGACTAAACTAAACTAATGATGGCGAGTGCGCTCTGCTCGCGGTTGCTGACGGAACATCATTTCTTCTACCCTCTACGCTTCTCTAATTTGTCTTGTGGTTGACTAAACCTTAGTTATGGAGGACAAAGGGGTATTTTCCTTATCCACGATGGGAGAACGAAGAGGGTCTAAAAAGGGGTGCCGAATGCATTCCACATATGAGATAGCTCATCCCACCGGACCAGCGTACCCATTCACTATATGATCACGACCCTAGAAATGGGTGATGGAACGGGGTTGGATACTAACCTTCTACAAGGGGAAGATATAATGTACGCACATACTACTCTTTGCCTTTTAGCTAAGAGGAGGAAAGGTTCAAGTAGGCACCCACTACTCATACTCTAACATGGGAAGGAGACTGGTGTGACAGGAAACGTTTCGCCTTATGTCTGGGACGGAGGTCCAACGGGAGAAACGAAATAGGGAGAATGAATAAAGAGGGATCGTTCGGAAAGATGATTATCCCCCTTCAGATGATCACAAAACCTGGGTTAGGTGCAGGTATTCTAATAGGGTGACTGAAGAGAGTGAGAAAGAATGAGTGTTGTATGAATGGGTTCCGGATGTCACTGGTGCTGCGACGACCGGACCTTACAAGCTGGAACCGAGGTCTTCCCAGACGAAGCTGTTCAATGGATTGCCTGATAGATGATGGTCCAGTTCACTCAAGTCTTCTCTCTCTCGGCAGAATAGGGTCAGGTAGAACATAATTACTATGTCTACCAATTGCTGTCGGCTTGTTGATTCCGTTGATGTCTTATATACACATGAAGTGTTGCAAGGTTCTTTCACATATCCTCTCCTTGCAGGATCTGCCTTCAATTGTTGACTGGAGCAGAAGCATTTAACATCTCCGAGAAGGAGGAACATGGCTGGAAACTGAATCCAGTGAAACTGCAGAATCCCCAGTGTTGGATCCGCGCACTGGAGGTCAGCCTATGAAGTCTCCTTCAGTTAGACTCCAAACGGTCCAGAAGGCCCATCAAACACAGCCTAGTCCAATATCCTATTATTAGGACTAGTCTGTCTATTGTTATACTCAAGATGGCGCAGACACTAGCATGCCAGACCATGATTTGGTCGATGATTCGTCTATCTGATAAGAGATGTCTAGCTCCAACGTGCATGCTCATTGTATAGAACATTGCGCGGTGACACCCCTTGCCTCAGAGGTTGTGCCCTAATCAAGACATTGTATATGCGAACGATTACTGGTTACCAGTTAGGTCACGGGGTTGACCCACCACAGTTGAACATTTTCCAGCATCAGAGCTTCATACTGCAGGAGTCTACCAGGGCTACTCCCAGGATCAGACAATGTCTGAGGTAGAGGGCTGCCAGCGCCAAGCCATCTTCTACGCCAGCGCTGTCAGGGGGAGATCCGGTGAGCTAACAGCGAAAACTTGAAGTACAGACTACGACAGGATCTATCTTCCCCGATGATGACACTCAGATCATGAGCTGCTGTTCCTGTTTCCTCTATCTAGCTGTATGTATATATATATACAACAACAAGCTGCCATAAGAGTTGATAATGAAGTAAGCCAATATCAGCCTATTAAGAGAGGTGCGAGACAGGGATGTGTAATGTCTCCAGATCTGTTTTCCCTGTACAGTGAAAATATTTTCAGAAATATTGAAAATATGGAAGGCATCAACATTGGGGGACGATGCATCAATAACATTAGATATGCAGATGATACAGTCTTGATTGCAGACAATGAACAGGACCTGCAAAATTTAGTAGATGCGGTTGTTACACACAGTGAACAACAAGGGTTAGAATTAAATTGTAAAAAGACACAGATTATGGTCGTCACTAAGAAGAACGAAATACCACAGTGTAATATACAAGTAAATGGGAATATTCTTCAACAAGTGAATAGGTACAATTACCTCGGAACAGTAATAACATCTGATGGGAGATGCCTTGAAGAGATTAGAACAAGAATCGCCATGGCAAAAGTAGCCTTTAGCAAGATGAAAAACATACTGACCAATAAAAAGATGTCAATTGAAACGAGAAAAAGAGTGTTGAGATGCTACATAGAACCTGTACTTTTATATGGATGTGAAGCTTGGACAATGAGCAGCCAGGCTGAAAAACATCTGATGGCTGTAGAAATGTGGTTTCTGAGGAAAATGCAAAGAATACCATGGACAGCCAGAAAGACCAATGAACAAGTCCTTCAAGAAACAAATGAAGATCGTAAACTGATCAGAGACATTAGACGTAGACAGTCACAATTTTTTGGGCATGTTATGAGAAGAAATGATTTGGAGAACTTGGTGACAACTGGTAAGATCGAGGGGAACAGACCAAGGGGAAGACCTAGAAACAAGTATCTGGATGGCTTGGCCTTGTGGCATGGTCGAGACAGAAACACGGAACTGATCCACGACTCTGTTGATCGAGTGAGATGGCAGAACATGACCGCCCACGCTTACCGGCATGGCACATGATGGATGGATGGATATATATATATATATATATATATATATATATATATATATATATATATATATATATATATATATCCACTGCCTCAATCTAAACTCTTCTCGTCTGTACTATCATGTATAATACACTACATGTTAGTTAACATGTCTTTACTTCAGTTCAATTGGGTCGTCAGGATTGAGCCCCTAGAGGTAATAGTCCCTAAGTTGAGTGAGTGGGAGGAAGCGGAGTCCAGGGTCCTGAGGGGTGGGGAGACGAACTATACATAAGTGTCTTAGTCAGAACATGTCCTGAAGTAGAAGGTGTATCCCTAACCCAGCCTACCCCGCGGGTTTCGGTACAGGTTGCTTTGTAGTTCGATTGACTGTTTGGTTGATTGGTTGGTTGGTGGTTTGGTTGATTGGTGGTGGAATGGCTAGTTGACTGGTTGGTTATTTGTTTAGTCCAATGATTGGTTGATTGATGTGTTAATTGTTTGGTTGATTGTTTGGTTGCTTTATAGCTTGATTGATTGGTTGACTGAATGGTAGGTTGATTGTTTTGTTCAAGAATCCTTTAGAAGGTGATACTGACATTTACACTGATGGGTTGGTCGTTCGACGAGTGAGAAGTTCATTGGCTTTTACGGCTCAGGCTGGAGGGAAAATTGTGAAGGAAGATTCTGGTACTTTTGCCTTGACCACAAGTAGTCTGACTATGGAAGTCATGGCATTAAGTATAGCAATAACATAGCTAGAGGTACAGACCTTGACTCGGGAATGTTTCATTAGGGACTCAATGAGTATGCTCAGGAAGATAGAGATGGATTGGGTCCGAAGACAGTCATTGTTGTCTCTGAAGCGGTCGCGGCTGGCGAAGATTACGTTCATTTTCGTGCCAGGGCATACGGGTGTGCAAGGAAATGAGCAGGCTGATAGGCTTGCAGGTAAGGCTACTGTGGAGGGCGGACGAGCCATGGACTAGGCTGATATACTGAATGCTCCACGAGAAGTAAGACGTTTGCGAGAATCAAGTGATGTTTTGAATCTACAACCATGGCCAGACAGCGAGAAAAGCTAGTTAATAGAGATATGGCCAGACGTGAAAACTATGCAGGACTCTACAGGAAGCCAAAGAAGATTAATAAACCAACACAGAACTAGTGTAGTGAGCCGCTACAAGCTGCGGGATTTACTGATGAGGGGATCCACTGATGAGGGGGTCCGAGCTCTTATGGACTGAATGGTTCGATGTGCAATGAGGATGATCTTTTGACTAACTAACTAACTAACTAACTAACTAACTAACTAACTAACTAACTAACTAACTAACTAACTAACTAACTAACTAACTATCTAACTAACTAACTAACTAACTATCTATCTAACTAACTAACTAACTAATTAACTAACTATAATATTGGCACCTTGCCGTCTTGACAGACGATAGTTTGTGCTTTAAAAAGGCATAATAACTTTTACCTATGGCGGTAGCGAATGTGACTGATAAGGCCAATTTGCGATGTAAATGTCCGTTCACAGTGGGTGCATGTGAACACGTGGTCATTTCCACCATCATGCACCATCTTACCTCTCACACGCTCGGTGTGTGACTTATCTGCAATAATTTTCTCCTTTGTCTTTATTCCATTTCTGATGTTTGCCCTCCATGCAACACGTTCAGCGGCGACTTGCTCCCAATGTGCATTATCAATGCCTGTATCAATCATGTCCCGCTTACACACATCTTTGTATCGTAGTAGAGGCCGACCCTGAGATCTCTTACCCATCTGTAATTCACCAAAAAAGATGTCCTTTGGTATTCTACCATCATCAATCCTCCTAAGATGTCTTATCCATCTAAGTCTACGAAGACTGAGCATGGAAAAAACAGTCACACACCCTGATCTTTCCAAAACTTCAGTATTTGTGATTTTGTCTTGCCACTTAATACCAAGAATTCTTCGCACACACCGCATATGAAAGCTGTTTAAACGTTTCTCTTGGTGCGAGTAAATTGTCCAGGTTTCACTGCCATAAAGAAGAGTACTAAGGACACAGCCTTGATAGACAAGGACTTTTGTTTTGGCAGTAAGCTTCCTGTTCTCCCAGACTCTTTTTTTTAACATGTTCATTGTTGTTGCTGCCTTACCAATCCGGATGTTGATTTCCTGATCTAGGGATAATTTGCTATTTACCACTGATCCTAGATATGTAAAATGGTCTACCATCTCTAGTTCGGCGTCGTCAATAAAGATTGATGGTACCCCATGTGCATCTTGTGACATAATCTGTGTCTTCTTTTTGCTAATTGTTAAACCAAATTCAGAACAAGCATTGGAGAATGCAGATAGTAGACATTGCAATTCTTCCTCAGAGTGGGTCGTAACTGCAGCATCATCTGCAAAAAGCAACTCTCTGATCAGTACCCTCCTAATTTCGGTCTTGGCCTTCAATCTCTGAGCATTGTAGAGGCCGCCATCTGGGCGTGAGTGAATGTATATACCACCATCCTGATCACGAAAGGCATATTTCAGTAGAAGTGAAAAGTATATTCCAAAGAGGGTGGGAGCTAGTATACAACCTTGCTTAACTCCACTCTTGATTTCAAACTCTTCAGAAGTTGCACCATCAAACTTGATTATACCCTTCATGCCTGTGTGGAACGATTCCACAATGGACAGAAGAGTTGGTGGGCAGACAATCTTCTTTAGTGCCTTGAACAGACCTTCTCGACTGACCAAATCAAATGCCTTTGTGAGGTCGATGAAGGCAATAAGCAGTGGTTGATTCTGTTCACGGCATTTTTCTTGCATTTGTCGCAATGAAAATATCATATCAATGGTAGACCGGTTCTGTCGAAAGCCACACTGTGATTCGGGGTAGACTTGATCTCCTAGTACTTGAAGTCTGCGTAGAAGAATTCTGGCAAATACTTTTCCAACAATACACAGAAGTGAGATACCCCTATAGTTGTTGCAGTCACTCCGATCGCCCTTGTTCTTGTACAGTGTTATGATGCTTGAATCTTTGAAATCCTGTGGGACTTGTCCTTCTCGCCAGCATAGGTCTATTAGCTGGCGGATCTGTAGAGTGAGTGTGTCTTGCCCACTCCTGATAACCTCTATTGGAATCCCATCCTTACCTGGAGCCTTGCCAGATGGAAGTTCATTTATAGCACACTTAACTTCTGTTATGGTGGGAAGTGTGTCCAGGTGGTCAAGAGTTGGTAGAGCCTCTATGGCGTTGAGGGCATCATCCGCTAACTAACTAACTAGCTAACTAACTAACTAACTAACTAACTAACTAACTAACTAACTAACTAACTAACTAACTAACCATCTAACTAACTAACTAACTATCTAACTAACTAACTAACTGCCTAACTAACTAACTAACTAACTAACTAACTATCTAACTAACTAACTAACTAACTAACTACCTAACTAACTAACTAACTAACTAACTAACTATCTAACTAACTAACTAACTAACCATCTAACTAACTAACTATCTAACTAACTAACTAACTAACTGCCTAACTAACTAACTAACTAACTAACTAACTAACTAACTAACTGCCTAACTAACTAACTAACTAACTAACTAACTAACTAACTATCTATCTAACTAACTAACTAACTAACTAACTAACTAACTAACTAACTAACTAACTAACTAACTATCTAACTAACTATCTAACTAACTAACTAACTAACTAACTGCCTAACTAACTAACTAACTAACTAACTAACTAACTATCTAACTAACTAACTAACTAACTGCCTAACTAACTAACTAACTAACTAACTAACTATCTAACTAACTAACTAACTAACTAACTAACTAACTAACTATCTAACTAACTAACTAACTAACTAACTGCCTAACTAACTAACTAACTAACTAACTAACTAACTAACTATCTAACTAACTAACTAACTAACTAACCATCTAACTAACTAACTAACTATCTAACTAACTAACTAACTGCCTAACTAACTAACTAACTAACTATCTAACTAACTAACTAACTAACTGCCTAACTAACTAACTATCTAACTAACTAACTAACTAACTAACTAACTATCTAACTAACTAACTGCCTAACTAACTAACTATCTAACTAACTAACTAACTAACTATCTAACTAACTAACTAACTAACTAACTAACTGCCTAACTAACTAACTATCTAACTAACTAACTAACTAACTAACTTATTTATTTTGTTGATTGGTTGATTTATTGTTTGGTTAATTTATTGGTGGCTTTGTAGATTGTTTGATTGATTGTTTAGTTGATTGTTTGGTTGATTCCTTGCCTGACTGATTGCTTGGTTGCTTGGCGTCGTGGACTGATTGCTTCGTTGCTTGGTGGTTTGATTGGTTGCGTTGTTGCCTTGTTTGATCTTTGGTCGGTTGTTTGAATGAATTCTGGATTGGTCGTATAGTTGGTTGATAAATTCTTTGGAAGAATAAATTTAAGTCTGATCCATTGTTGTTGTCTGAACTCTAAAAGGGCTTGCATCGGCGTGATTAATTATTACGATCATTATTATTATGATTATGATTATTGTGATTAATATTATGGGTAGCGGGGTAGGGGTATCCCCTATCAAAGGAGAAGTAAGGCGCCTCCTTCCCTCCGCTAGCCTACGGGACACCCTTGGGCAAGGTGGAGTACCCGTTTAGCCCCCCGATCAGGGTTACGTGAAGCCATGGATGCAGGTGGTGGATGAAGATGGAGAGCAGCCAACAGATAGTTGTAGGTTATGGTCTCCACCTTCACGACGGTAGGCAGAGGATCTCTTTTTTGAGGAGACAATGGCTACGGTCACTGACCAGTATGGTCACTGCTAGGAAGGAAAGCAATGGCAAACTACCTTCTTTACACATGCCAAGAAAATCATGTTGTGTGAAATCATCGATAATCAGAGAAACGGCGTAAATGGGTGCTCCATAGGAGCAACCTCGCCCGGTAGGGATAGTCATGCGCACCAGGTGACTCCAGACCGTCAACAGGCTACTAGGTGCAACAGATTAATATCATTGAAAGTAGGAACTTGGAACGTTAGAACAATGAATGCAGATGGAAAGTTAGAAAACATCAAAAAAGAAATGAAGAGAGAGAAGATTAACATATTAGGAATATCGGAAACGAGATGGAAAGGAGCAGGGATAAGGACAGGAGAGGATTGTAAGATTATTTACTCTGGGGGAGAAGAACAGCAAAGAGGTGTAGCCATTATATTAGATAAGCAAACATCAAATTCTGTCAAAGGATATCATGCTGTGTCAGACAGAGTCCTATTAGTAAAATTAAACGGAAGACCTTTTAAAATAAATGTCATTCAAGTATATGCCCCAACAAGTGAAAGCAGTGAAGAAAGCATAGAGGAATTTTATAATGACGTGGAGTCTGCTTTGAAGAACTGCAAAAAATCAGAAATAAATATCATAATGGGTGATTTCAACGCAAAAATAGGACAGCAAGGCGATGGATGCAGTGTAGGCAACCATGGTTTGGGAGAGAGAAATGAAAGAGGATACAGACTTGTAGAATGGGCAAAAGAACAAGAAATGGTTGTAGGAAACACCTGGTTTAAACAGCATCCTAGAAGATTATGGACATGGAGGAGTCCAGACAGCAGGATTAAAAACCAGATAGATTACATCCTGATTAGCAAAAGGTTTCGAAATGCGTTAACAGTCGTAAAAACAGTTCCAAATGCAGACTGTTACAGTGATCACAGATTAATTACAGGCACATTGAGGGTAAAGTTAAAGAAAGTCAAGTATACAGCAGGAAACCCTAAATATGACTGGTGCAAATTGAAAACTGACAAAGAAATACAAGATAATTTTAACATAGAAGTAAAGAACAAATTTGATATATTGTCTGATCTAGAGATCCTGTTTCAAGATGTAGATGATCAATGGGAAACGATGAAGAATTCAATCAGTTGCGCAGCAGAAAAAACTATTCCAAAAGTAAAGAAAGTGGGCCGTAAGACATGGATGACTGAAGAAATTTTACAACTAATGGAAACAAGAAGACAGAACAAAAAAAATCCTGCCAAATATGAAGAAATTCACAGAAAAGTGAGAACCTTATGTAAGGAGGCAAAAGAAACATGGCTTGAGAAAAATTGCAGAGAAATTGAAAAACAACACAACAGTAACAATGCGAACCTAATGCACAAAAGAATTCAGGAGCTTACTAATCAAAGAACACGTACATCAGCAGGCTGCCTAAAGACAAAAGATGGAAGAGTCATAATAGAAAAAGATCAGATATTACATGAATGGTCAGATTACGTGAAAAACCTGTATGACGACAACAGAGACGAACAGTATGATGTTCAAAATAATAATGAAGGACCAGCAATTTTGAAGATGGAGGTTCAGAATGCTCTTAACCATATGAAATCTGGCAAGACCCCCGGTTCAGACAGCGTCACAACAGAAATGATTAATGCTTTAGAAGAATATGGAATAGATCAAGTTACCAGTCTGCTTAATACAATATATGATACTGGAAATATACCTCAGGAGTTATGTAATTCTGTATTTATTGCAATCCCAAAGAAATCAGGAGCCTTGGAATGTGATCAACATCGAACAATTAGTATAATGAGTCACATCACGAAGATTTTGCTAAGAATTATCATGCAAAGAGTTAGGAGGAAAATACAACCTGAAATAGGAGAAGAACAATGTGGGTTTGTGGAAGGCAAGGGTACAGTAAATGCTGTGTATATACTGAGAAACATAATCGAACGTTCTATAGAAGTAAACAAAGATCTACACCTTTGCTTTATTGACTACACAAAGGCTTTTGATAAAGTGAGACATGTCAACATGATAAGGATGCTTGAAGATCTACAAATTGATGGAAAAGATCTTAGACTTGTAAAAAACATATATTGGAAACAACAAGCTGCCATAAGAGTTGATAATGAAGTAAGCCAATATCAGCCTATTAAAAGGGGTGTGAGACAGGGATGTGTAATGTCTCCAGATCTGTTTTCCCTGTACAGTGAAAGTAATTTCAGAAATATTGAAGATATGGAAGGAATCAACATTGGGGGACGATGCATCAATAACATTAGATATGCAGATGATACAGTCTTGATTGCAGACAATGAACAGGACCTGCAAAATTTAGTAGATGCGATTGTGACACACAGTGAACAACTAGGGTTAGAATTAAATTGTAAAAAGACACAGATTATGGTCGTCACTAGGAAGGACGAAATACCACAATGTAATATACAAGTAAATGGGAATATTCTTCAACAAGTGAGCAGGTACAATTATCTCGGAACAGTAATAACATCTGATGGGAGATGCCTTGAAGAGATTAGAACAAGAATCGCCATGGCAAAAGTAGCCTTTAGCAAGATGAAAAACATATTGACCAATAAAAAGATGTCAATTGAAACGAGAAAGAGAGTGTTGAGATGCTACATTGAGCCTGTACTTTTGTATGGATGTGAAGCGTGGACAATGAGCAGTCAGGCTGAAAAACATCTGATGGCTGTAGAGATGTGGTTTCTGAGGAAAATGCAAAGAATACCATGGACAGCCAGAAAGACCAATGAACAAGTCCTTCAAGAAACAAATGAAGATCGTAAATTGATTAGAGAAATTAGACGTAGACAGTCAAAATTGTTTGGACATGTTATGAGAAGAAATGGATTGGAGAATTTGGTGACAACTGGTAAGATCGAGGGGAACAGACCAAGGGGAAGACCTAGAAGCAAGTACCTGGATGGCTTGGCCTTGTGGCATAGTCGAGACAGAAACACGGAGCTGATCCACGACTCTGGTGATCGGGTGAGATGGCAGAACATGACCGCCCACGCTTACCGGCATGGCACATGATGGATGGATGGATTAATATTATTGTTACTACTACTACTACTACTACTACTACTACTACTACTACTACTACTACTACTACTACTACTACTACTACTACTACTACTCATCTCATCTAATCTTGTTTCTCTTGTACCTTTCGGTATCGCGATGAAGCATAAACAGCAGGAGAGTGCCCGTTGACAGGCTTCATATATCCAGTTTTCCTTAGACTCTGTTATTCCCACTGTCTATCGTTTACATTGGTGGCCATATTATTATTATTATTTATTATTTATCTTTATCATCATCATCATCATCATCATCTTCTTCTTTAGTTCTGTCAAGTCTTAGTCAGATTGATTGATTGATTGATTGATTTAGGAACCGACATCACAGATATGACTGAGCTACCGTATGACAGTAGACAGTACTACCTACATTCTACTAGAGCCGAATTTTGGGCGACGCTCATCAAACCCGACACCCCACATTGTACCAATGGCTTCGGTGGAGGAGCGCAACAGGGAGGGTACATATCTTATCCTAGTGCGGGGAAATGCAACCTAAAGAATAAATGTTATGGCAGGGCAGACCAGGCCCTTAGCCCTGGTCAATAATTGGTCTAGGATCGAAGCTCCGACAGGTAGACAACTAGAGAATTTGCTTTGATTATCCAGCAGCTTCTGCAGCTTGTCTTGTTACAGATGTATTAGTGTTACCTTCCCTCTGGAGTAAACTACGCAGGCTGAGAGATGGATCATGCTGCAAGGGCAATATGTGTTCTCTGTAATTAATCATAGGTTTTGTGCTATGGACATGTATGACATGAACAATAGATTGCACGATTTATTGCCTGGAAAATTCGCTGCATCTCGTCAGGTACATACTGCAGAAATCACACAACTTACGTGAATTAATTAGATAAATCCTTCAAACTGAAATATACACATGTTCGCACAGTAATGTCGATTGTCTCATTCATTCATTCAGTAGCATGTCCTTTACAGAACCTCGCTCCCATAACAACCCTCCGGAAAACTTCTCGATCACAAGCAAGATGTCCCGCGTCTGATACACCCATCTGGAGATCATCCGCCACATCCTGCACCCATCTTCTCTTTGGCCTTCCTCTTCCTCTCTTCCCAGGCATATACCCTTCCATTATTGTTCTCTCCAAACTGTCGTGACGTTTCAAGTGACCAAAATACTTCAATTTTCTTTGTTTTATCGTCTTCAATAGCCATCCCTCCTCAATATTCAACTCTTGAAGTATGGATGCATTTGTTCTTTTCTTTACCCAAGATATTCTTAGAACTCGTCTATAACATTTATATTCAAAGGCATGTATGCGCTGTTCAGCTTGTTTAGTAAGTGTCCATGTCTCACAGGCGTATGTTGCAATGGGAAAGATGCATGCTCTTAAAAATCTAATTTTTGTAGTTCTGTCTGTCCCACACCATAATTTATTCATCTGTTTTAGTCTTTGAAGAGCAATGGATAGTCGCCGTTTTATTTCTTTCATTGTGTCACCATTATTCGTAATCAATGACCCAAGATATTCAAAATTTTCCACCACCTCCAATTTTCCCCCATTAATGTATATTTCTTTCTCCATAGTAGTTTTATCTGTATGCATTATCTTAGTTTTTGCTATGTTAAGATATAAGTTGTGATTTTCACTATTCAATTGTGTTGAGGCTATAAGGTTTTCTATGCCATTCTGTGTTGTGGATAGTAATACTGTATCATCAGCATATCGAATCTCTGGTATGTCATGACCGCCGATATTTAGGGCATCATATGGCTCCCTGTTTATATCATCTCTTACATTTCTCATTATATTTTCGGCATACAGGTTAAACAAATAGGGTGACAGCACGCAGCCCTGACGGACTCCTTGCTTGATGTCAAACCAATCTGATGTCTCGCCATCTATTCTAACTGCTGCTTGTTGGTCCAGATATAGCATTTTTATGAGATGTACTACACGTGAAGGAAAGCCCATATTCCTCATGATTTCCCAAAGTTTCTGATGCTGTACACAGTCAAATGCCTTTGAATAATCCACAAAACATGAGAATAGGTTTACATTAAATTCTCTGCACTTCTCTATTATTAAACGCATGTTGAATATGTGATCTCTTGTTCCTCTTCCTTGTCTAAATCCAGCTTGAACTACGTTAATCTCTTCTTCCATTTTCTTACTAAGTCGTCGCATTATGACTTTTAGTAGAATTTTACTTGCATGACTTATCAGGGCAACAGTTCTATAGTTGGTGCATAATTTCAGGTTGCCCTTTTTTGGTATTGGAATGAAGATAGTTCTCTTCCAATCTTTTGGCCATATACCATATTTCCAAATCTTTGTACATAATGCATGATATATGTGTATGCTTTCTTCTCCTCCTGCTTTAATTAGTTCAGCTGGTATCTCATCACATCCAGGTGATTTACCATTCTTCAGGTTCCTTATAGCCCAAGCAATTTCATCTAATGAGGGTTCAGGTTCTGTCTCTGCTGTCATTGGCTCATGTATCTCATTCATATCCTCACTGTCATTCATATCATACATTCCACTGCAGTACTCCTGCCATCTTTCTAGAATTTGTCTAGATTCTGTTAAGGTATTTCCCATCTTGTCACAGATAACATTCAATTGAGGTTGAACATTTCATAATCTCTTCCAGCCTTATGATATTGCTCTATTCTGGTACAGCTATCTTGTATATATTGATTTTTGTCCTTTCTTGTGTTCTTTCTTATTTCTCGAGTTAAAGATTTATACTTCATCCTGCTATCGGATTCATCTCCTTTCTGTTTCAGCTCCCTTCGTTGTTTTATTAATTCTAACGTGTCTGATGTAATCCATGGCTTACGTTGCGTTTTCTTGGTCGGAATGAAATCTTTGGCTGCAGTTATCAAGATATCTCTAGCTTGTACTGCCAGTTCATCAGGTGTCATTTCTTCTTGTACAGACATCAAGACCCCAAAGCGATTCCTAACTTCTATGCTGTATGCGTCCGGTATTTGTGTGAGATCAAAACGAAGTGGCCTTGGTCCTCGGGTAAGCTTTTTGAGTTTTAATTTCAGATCTGCTTCTAATAACTGATGATCTGTATCACAGTCTGCACTTCGTAGGGTTTTTGCAGATGTTATGCTTGATCTCCATCTTCTTTGTATTAAAATATAATCTATCTGATTTTTGGTAAAACTGTCTGGAGACTTCCATGTGAAGAGTCTTCTTGGATGTTGTTTAAAAAGTGTGTTGGCTATCGTTAACTCATTTTCTGTGCAAAATTCAATTAATTTGTCACCTGCATCATTTCTATTTCCTAATCCAAATTTTCCTAAAATGTGTCTCTCATTTTCAGCTCTTCCTGCACCCACTTTAGCATTAAAATCTCCCATTATTATTGCTATATCATTATGACCAATCTTATTTAATGTGTCTTGTAGTGTGTTGTAAAAATCTTCAATTTCGTCCTCCTCTGCTGTTGAAGTAGGTGCATATATCTGTATGAGAGTTGTGTTTTTTGGACGGCCTTTAAGTCTAATAGTGAGGATTCTATCACTAACTGGATTATATCCCATTAATTGGGATATTGTCTACCACGGTAATTTTAAACTGACTAACATGTCTTTCTGCTTGCACAAGGACGGCTTACGAAGGTTGATTATTATAGCTTCAGCAAACTTTACCAATCGACTACTTTGTGTGTTGAACAACACACGGAAGGCACTGTCTCTTTCAACCACGTGACCGCTCTCGAGCACATGTCTCCCGACCGATGACGACGGGCTGTTCCGGTGTATCGGCCTGCATAGGCTACCATCTTCTGTGTGTAGTATCTTGTCCACCCAATTCGGAATATGTTCTGAAACCCTGCAATGTAACTGTCGCTCAGTTCTGCCTATGTAGATGGCCTCGCATCTGCATGTAAATTGGTAAATACAATTTGATTTGGCGTACAAAGCTACAGGTTCTTTTACTGCTGGGACTGGGATCGGTGTGTTTCTGTACCTGATGACTAGAGCTGCAGCACAGAATGTTCGCTCGACTGCTGTGGTGAGCCGGTCCCGCAGACGTTGCAGTATGTACCTGTATGCAGTACGTACCTGACGAGATATATATATATGCCAGGCAATAAATCGTGCAATCTATTGTTTGTGTCTTCGTTATTCAAATTCATCACGGGAAATCATTGTTTTGAATATATGACTTGGTTTGTAGTTCGTATGTGTCAAGTTGTAGGTTCCTCTTCATTATGATGTGTTATCTATAAATTTATGAACTCAACAGCAGGTATCAATAGATTCGGCTCAACGACAACTAGTCAAGGTGACAACAACTGGAGCCTCAACTGTGAACTCAAAAGACGAAGTAACTTCTGGGTTGAACAATACGAACGCTGTTTTAATCTGACAGCTGACACTGGTGGTTGTAACAAATATCCTCTTGTACACTTAAAGCGCCTGCTATTGCCAGGCGGGCATTTAAGTTCTAGGTACAAGAATACATATTTTCAAATACAATCAAACCTGTTAAAAAGTGTTCGCCATTGTTGTTATGCCTCTGTACCTATCCTTCTTTCATTCACACCGGCTGGCTTCGCTGCTGCATAGATTCCGTCTAGGTTCCTGCCCGCCGTTTCTGAATATGTGACGCTATTAATCTTCTATAACATCCTTCCATCTGTTGTTATCTTTATAGCCACTGATAAATGCCAACAAGTCCTTAGCCACACTAATTTGCTCCAGAAACAAATTTCACGGCCTTCTCTGTCGAGAACTCCACAAGGTCTGTTTGTTGTTAATTGACGTCAGCGTGACGTTTTCTCTGTTGACAACTTGTCTCCTAGTTTCTCTGAGCTTTCGGCTTCTAGGATTCTCCACGTAATTTCTGTGACGTAATTCTCGGGCACCAGCTATATGGCAGTATGCCTTATTGGAAGCACAAAGTTACAAACTCTCGTCTGTGAAGACAGCAAGGTGTCAGTGAGTGATTTTCTTTATACATGTTTACGTTTGCTTGATGTTGCAGCTACATTTGGGGGGGGGGGGGGGATGTGGAGAGGGGGTGTTAAGGAAAAGGGGGAGAGGGGGGGGGGGGCTTAATGCCCAACATTTTTCGTCTTCTATTACATCTTTGTGTTTCTATTGAATCGTCTTTATGTATCTACTGACTCGTCTTTATGTATCTATTGACTCGACTTTGGGTATCTATTGTATAGTCTTTATGTATTTCTTCTTCTTCTTCTTCTTCTTCGTTCATCCGGAGTTTTTTTTTCGGACGTGATTGCGTTGTGCCTGTTTACAGCAGAGCTGCGTTCTTGCGCCGTTAGGCCGACACATCCGACTTCTGCGAGCATTTGTTGACCAGGTTAACCTTCCCGGGGGTTTCTTAGGACGTTTGGCTCTCACTGTTGTGGTGTTATCCCCCATCCCAGCTGGCCCATATAGAACAGCCAAAGACATCCTGGTCAACCCTCAAGGGAAGGCAGGGGCAGACCATGGGCATTCCCCGCCATCCAAGGAGGCTTCCATACTTGCAGAGCCGACACACAGCGCTCTGGTACTGGGCTCACCCAAGGAATCGTCACGTCCTGCACATGGCTGCTTAGCCTCACTTCCGTATATTGGGCCTTCCGTTCACCATAGGCTGTTCTTCCGGAAACCAGAAGTATGCAGTCTGCAGATGACATCCACACAGTGAGCTTTCGATTCGGACTTTCCACATAATGGATTTGCTATCCAAGCAATATTCCATTTCGTGCCACTAGACAATTTTTCCACCTTTTATGAAGCCCACACAGTGTGCTTTCGATTCAGACTTTCCACATAATGGATTTGCTATCCAAGCAATATTCCATTTCGTGCCACTAGGACACTTTTTCCACCTTTTATGAAGCCCACACAGTGAGCTTTTGGTTCGGACTTTCCACGTAATGAATTTGCTATCCAAGCAATATTCCATTTCATGCCTCTGGGGCGCTTTTGTAACCGACATACCTGTGGTATGAAGTGCGGCAGTCTAAATACTTCTTCATGCACCTTTAAATGTCAACCTGAATGTAGTTAAAGTAAGCTGCAGTCAACTTGAGCTTGTTGATATCTCCATAGAGCTTGTCCTCAAATGAAGCAGGTGTGGGCCTGTGAGGTTTTTTTGTGGGTTTATAGAGAATTACACAAGTTCCAATGAGTGAAGTTCTATAAAGTATATCTCTCTATAAAAGATACAGGTTAGTAACAGCAAGTGTTGTCTAGAGGTATTGATATTTATTCTCGCATAACCCTTGTAGAGAAACCATTCAGAATTTTGGCTCACCGAGTACCCCCACTGTGAGAAATTAGACCTAAGTTAAGTTCTACACAGAATTATTTATAGATGATTTCCCTTCTAGGCCATATATATATATATATATATATATATATATATATATATATATATATATATATATATATATATATATATATATATAGATCTTGGCAGTTAGCCACAGTAACCAATGAAAGCAGTTCTCTCATCTTCCAGCTGACTGTGCTCTGGTCGCCAACCTCATTTTTGATCTCATTACTTATTTCAAGTGACACAAGACACTTGGACAAATGATCACATTGACAATTGTACCATTGTAGTGAACATAAACAACAATGACTGTATTCTACACTGGTTGAACAAGACAACATGAGAAGATCTTGACAACAGTTGGACAAACATTCACAAAGAATGATCACACCAACAGGTTAGACAAGTCATACATCATGGAAGATACTTGACAACAACCACACAGACTTTCACAATCTCTGTAACCAACAGCAACAGTAGAGTAACAGTCACCATGAAGATGCTTGACACCAGTTGGACATTTCTTTCTCAACAATGTACAAGACAATCACAGAGACATGTATCTCAAAAACTGTTCTCTTACTACTAATCATTTATTAATGTTTCTGGACCAGGTGAAGACTCAGGCTTCATATAGTCAATCATCACACTTCAAATTCTTAGTTAATATGTAATATATTGACATAATTATGAACCTAAATACAACACCCAATTCCCACCGAGACATTAATCTAAATAACCCTCCTCCTTCACTTCTCTACTCCATAAGTTATCCTACACCACACTTTAGACTTAAATCCTTTCTTCGACTGTTACTGAGGGAAACACAAGATAAGCCATAAATTGGGGCAAGCATAGGGACGTTCTGCTCCACTGGTCTGTTTCATCCTTTTAGCACCTATGATGGTGTTGGACAGCTCAGGTTACAGTTCTCCCCATGATGGTTTTCCAACTCAGGCTATTCCCTGCTGTCACAATCTTGAAAGAAATTTTAAAGCTCTATCTTTTCACTGGTGAGTTCATGAAGTTGACACTTAGGACTGTTCTTTTGCTGTTCCAGTAGAGGAAGTTCAAAAAAGAAACAATATGTCCTAGCATTCTTCTTTCTGTCTATCTCACCTAAATTTGACTGTTCATGAAGTTGACACCCAAGACTGTTCTTTTGCTTTTCCAGTAGAGGAAGATCTAAAAAGAAACAATATGTCCCAGCTGTCTTTCTTCACAGTCTATCACTCCTAAGATTTCTGATGGAACTGAATCACCACACCGACTTAACACTAATCCATTTTGTGAATTTGCTCTATTTATTAACTTCTGCTCCTTCAGCTTTCAGCCATTATTAATATTAAGCTGTGATAGGGTCAGCTCCAAGTGCACCTTTAATGTCCACTCTTAGCCAGTAGTGACATGCTGAAGACCAGGTGATCTCTCCTCTTAAGGTTTCTTCTTGAATTTATCTTGAAGATATAGCCTGGAGCTTTTACAAAATTGGAGAGTATCCCTGTCTTAGGCTTTTAAGAAAGACTTTTCTTCAGTACCATCTGTATAGGCCAGAATTAGTGGATTCAGGCTGAATCTTTGCAACCTGTTGTTCATTTTGGTCTTTTTGGAGTCTGACTTTTCAGCTGGAGTTGAAGCTAGAGCTCAGGACTTCCCTGGAGTTGTCCTGGTAATTGAAAAGGGCCTCCTCCATCCTCCTCATTCTCTGTTAATAAACAAAGGCACAACATGTGTTTTACATCTATTGAACCATTGTCACAGTTATACAGTACTATCACAGATTCAGAGAGGAATGGGAGGGGAAAGGGGAGTGTGATATTCGAACACCCGCCTCTCACTGATGATGAAGTGCAATTTTATTTGGGGGTTTGGGGTGATATCCTTTCTCCAGGTTCATCCCCAAAACCGTGAAGTCATAGGCACATACTCCTAATCAGAGGCAGCTTCACACAATTATCTTGTAAATTCTCACAATGAGTAGATCACAGGGACCGGTGTACCATGAGAACAGACAGTGTGATTAAGCACCAAGAAGTAGGCATTGTATGGCAGAAATCATGCACTAGAAATGCTTTCACATGTGGAATACACATAATGAAAGAAAACATGAATTTTCCCTGACAAATAGCATGAGCCTTCCCATGTATTCATCTGACAGACACTGTAGGTTAATTTCCACAGTGCAATGCAGTCCTGCAAACATGGATTTAATAAGTGTCTTTACTTTTACAAATATGAGAAGTTAATTATATAATTATCATCTCATTCACTCAAACATTCTCAGCCATTATAAGGGAGAAATTACATGCAGTATATAGCATCACACATTCTGAAACATAACTGCCAAAGGTAACTCTCAAGAGCGATGTACAGTTTGGTTAAGAATGGTCATGATAGGCACTCAACGAATGTTCAGAGCGCACAAAGGTTTTGCCATATGCATTGAGCGTGGTTTACAGTCATAAGCATAAGCAAATCATCAAATCAGACAGACAATAGACATGGTAAGAATGTTTCAGTGCTGTAGACGTGACAGGTTTTGAGCGGCAGTTTTAGAGTCACTGTACCGAAGTCCTGTCTTCTTTTTACATTTTCTCAAGAAAATACTCGGCCATTCGTCTCTCTCTCTCTCACTTCATCAGGTTTACACATAACATATTAAATGATTTAGGTACCTGGAGTGCAGATGATCACCTCCTAAAGAATGCTTTTGGGCAAATTTTACCACTGCATCTTGAACACGTCCTTACGGGATGGAATCAAGGCTTCGACTGGCGGGCTAATTATGTATTAAGGAGCGTTACCGGCCCAAGGGTTACCCAATCAAATTGAGACCCCACCATTCATCTACCCTCTCTCGATCTAGAATCTACGATTCTATTTTTAGTTAGGGTATCACGACGGCTTACATGGTTAACTACTGAGTATTGAGAAATGTAAATGGACTGGGGATGCGAACGTCTGAAGACATCATGCCACATAGCCTCCCCATAAAACTGTCATGGATACAATGACTGATAGGTCAGGCGTTCACAGTTCCCAGATCCTTTAAGTGGTGTCATCATTTACTCATCTCCCATTACTCCAACAAGAGCTGTGCATATGGAACCAATTGACTTTTCCCTGAAAAATCTGCTCCAATATTCATCCATCAGTCATGAATTTGGTGGCATCTGCAAAGACCATGAAGTTAGTCCTGCATGAAGTTCCATTTAGTCACTGGAAGTATGAAGAGTTATGACCACACTTATCAGTGAACTGCTCTCCAACTCATTTCTGACAATGCTCCACAGTCAATCTCCATGCTATTTTTCCTGTCCATGATGAATGATCTCTCAGAGTCACACACTTTCAAAGCATGAGTACCATTGAGATTCATTATGAGAAGTAATGGCTTTGCAATTAAACCAACTTCCAGATGTTTGATGAGAGTGGTATAATTCCATATGTCTCTCACTCATTTATCTTTATCAGAACTTCATTCTTCCTCTCGCCTCTGGAGAATGATAATCCTATGAGAGTGTATTTAACTGAACACTTTCTCCAACAGTAATCTTGGCATTTGGAACTGGGTTAAAATTTTTGATCATCACCGGAGCAAAAACAATCACTTCCGGGTGAACTGTATAGCAGCCGCTGCAGAACTTAAGACTAAAATCTACTAAGTGCAGATTTGGTTAGCGTTGGCCACAGGGTCTACCTTTCCAATAAGCCTCTTGTGTTTGCAGATGGTAGCAATTTCCCATGATATTTCCTTGACTTATTTCTGTAGTCTTACCATAGATTTAGAGGTGCACTTATTGGTTGAGATTTCCTCATTCCGTTAGGCCTCTATTTTGATTTGTTGTGAGAAGTGACAGCATTTTCTCTCCTTAGTTGCTCTATTTTCTAACGTAGCAACCGAATTTGTAGATGCAGCCAGACTGTGACATCTACTACAACCAATATAGAATTCCAACTAGTTGTCTTCAGCCATACTTGAGCTAAATGCTTTTGAGTGGCTGGAGTATCCGTTCTTTTTCTCCCACATGAGCAAAACGTTTACTTTTTGGCGAATAAGGCGTTTCTTCTCAGCCACAGAGAAGTCCGTCATTATCACAGCTACCTTTGAAGGTGTGTGATTATGTGGGTTAGCTTCTTAGTTACCAATATTGACTGGAAATTTGGAAGCCAATTTTACTGACTTTGAGGATAGGACTGTCCAGGTCTTGTGAATATACCTCGCATCTCAGTAATAATATAAGATTCCACTGCGGAATGCATGGTTCTTATTATATAAAGAGTCGACTGCTGAACTTGCAGAGATCTTTATCTTGAAAGGAGTCAGCTGTTTGAAACTGATCTTTCGTTGTGTATAGAGTGTCAACTGCTGGAGTTGCAGTGATCTCTACCATATAAGAGTTAACTGTTTAAGAACAGTAATCCTTATTAGTCCATTCCATCACAGACTTTGCTCTTGTCTAGAACCGAGCTACATTCCTACCATTTCCTCCGGCAGAAATATCTTCCCATTGAGAATGAAAAAGGAGAAGGACATCAGTTTTTCCAACTTTGTCCTTCCTTTAATCTCCACCATTTCGGGCAGAAATGCTTTCTCAACTGAGGATAAATTGACGGCAGACGTCGGAGACGGATCCTGTTTTATCTCTTCATGAAATTTTTCAGGTTGTCCACGTTATGCTCCTAGTCGTATGATACGCCAATGACATCAGGTTGGTTATCCATCGTTTCCTGGACACATAACTTTGCATACGCTCTCCACTTCCATATGAATGGCTATGGGTCCAGTTATTTTGATGGCCTTCCTGGAGATTCAATGAGTTCACTCCTAGTGACTTGGATCCTAGTACACCAGAGATCACACCATCGAACAATAGACTAATGTCTTATAGACACCAGACTGTGGTCGGGTCATGAATGACTGACCATGACATCAGGTAGAATCTTCCCTTCATCTCGTCCATCGCGTATCAAGTACGCTTAAGAATACCACTAAATCAGGAATGGCAAGTGACTGAGTTGATAAGGATGTTTCTCCTGGAGATTCAATCGTGCTTACTTTCTCAGCAGCTTGATCACGGCTACCGACAAGATTACACAACTGAAGAATAAACCCAACGTCGAATTGACACTGGACATTAGCCGGTACGAATACTGACTATACTGAGAGAGATGGTTAGTGAGGTGTCTAAATGGTTGCCCAATTTTCCATCAGGGTTCACACTCTCTGCTCTCAGTGTTGCCAACATGTTATGGGGACTGAGGAATTAAGTACCCATTATATGATGTGATGCAGTGATATTAAAATGTAAATACACCAATTCCCCTTTCTCCCATGCTAGCCAATAAGTTAGAAAATGGAGTAGGCCCCCTATTAATTCCCTGGATAAAGTGTCTTAATTTATCTCAAGAAAAATCAAATTTATCCTGAAATTAGCTGTCTATGTTATTTAAAAATAATTTGTGTCTTCTGGTTCTCAGGTACCTTTGATACTCATAGTGAACACAGTATGCACCAAATTAAACAACATCATTGACAGTCTATTACATCAGCCCATCTTGAAACACAACATTATCATGGGTATAGCACACATGTTGACCCATAAGATAATTACATTTTTGTTCGACTACATTGCACAATGTGACATTTGTGAACAGTGATACATGCAATATTACCACCATTGATGAAACAACCACCACCCGAGATTTACTTGTGGGTTTAAACATCTGGACCTTTTGTCCACATTTATGTGACGAGATCCATTAACCACATCATAAAACTCTAAGCAATAGGTTTAATTTTGCGAGAGGTTACTCCCTGATTCTAATACAAACATAGATATCCTCCACAGGAGTCCCAGACAAGGTATACCCATAGTTTACATCCCGAGTCGTCAGACCTCGTTATGTGAATCCCATAAAAGGTATTCCCAGGGTTCAATTAGTGCATAGAGCACTCAATATGTGATTACCTTGAGGGGTGTTCCCAGGGTTCTAATTGCCTATATTAGTCCACAATATGTGATCCCCTTTTGCAGGTTATTCCCAGGGTTCAGTCGCGGATACGGGTCCACAACATGTGATCACCTTTAGGGGTGTTCCCTGGGTTCAATCGCGGATATGAGGCCCCAACATGTGATCTCCTTTAGGGGTGTTCCCTGGGTTCAATCGCGGATACGAGCCTCCAACATGTGAGGTTTTTTTGTGGGTTTATAGAGAATTACACAAGTTCCAATGAGTGAAGTTCTATAAAGTATATCTCTCTATAAAAGATACAGGTTAGTAACAGCAAGTGTTGTCTAGAGGTATTGATATTTATTCTCGCATAACCCTTGTAGAGAAACCATTCAGAATTTTGGCTCACCGAGTACCCCCACTGTGAGAAATTAGACCTAAGTTAAGTTCTACACAGAATTATTTATAGATGATTTCCCTTCTAGGCCATATATATATATATATATATATAGATCTTGGCAGTTAGCCACAGTAACCAATGAAAGCAGTTCTCTCATCTTCCAGCTGACTGTGCTCTGGTCGCCAACCTCATTTTTGATCTCATTACTTATTTCAAGTGACACAAGACACTTGGACAAATGATCACATTGACAATTGTACCATTGTACTGAACATAAACAACAATGACTGTATTCTACACTGGTTGAACAAGACAACATGAGAAGATCTTGACAACAGTTGGACAAACATTCACAAAGAATGATCACACCAACAGGTTAGACAAGTCATACATCATGGAAGATACTTGACAACAACCACACAGACTTTCACAATCTCTGTAACCAACAGCAACAGAAGAGTAACAGTCACCATGAAGATGCTTGACACCAGTTGGACATTTCTTTCTCAACAATGTACAAGACAATCACAGAGACATGTATCTCAAAAACTGTTCTCTTACTACTAATCATTTATTAATGTTTCTGGACCAGGTGAAGACTCAGGCTTCATATAGTCAATCATCACACTTCAAATTCTTAGTTAATATGTAATATATTGACATAATTATGAACCTAAATACAACACCCAATTCCCACCGAGAGGAAGATCTAAAAAGAAACAATATGTCCTAGCATTCTTCTTTCTGTCTATCTCACCTAAATTTGACTGTTCATGAAGTTGACACCCAAGACTGTTCTTTTGCTTTTCCAGTAGAGGAAGATCTAAAAAGAAACAATATGTCCCAGCTGTCTTTCTTCACAGTCTATCACTCCTAAGATTTCTGATGGAACTGAATCACCACACCGACTTAACACTAATCCATTTTGTGAATTTGCTCTATTTATTAACTTCTGCTCCTTCAGCTTTCAGCCATTATTAATATTAAGCTGTGATAGGGTCAGCTCCAAGTGCACCTTTAATGTCCACTCTTAGCCAGTAGTGACATGCTGAAGACCAGGTGATCTCTCCTCTTAAGGTTTCTTCTTGAATTTATCTTGAAGATATAGCCTGGAGCTTTTACAAAATTGGAGAGTATCCCTGTCTTAGGCTTTTAAGAAAGACTTTTCTTCAGTACCATCTGTATAGGCCAGAATTAGTGGATTCAGGCTGAATCTTTGCAACCTGTTGTTCATTTTGGTCTTTTTGGAGTCTGACTTTTCAGCTGGAGTTGAAGCTAGAGCTCAGGACTTCCCTGGAGTTGTCCTGGTAATTGAAAAGGGCCTCCTCCATCCTCCTCATTCTCTGTTAATAAACAAAGGCACAACATGTGTTTTACATCTATTGAACCATTGTCACAGTTATACAGTACTATCACAGATTCAGAGAGGAATGGGAGGGGAAAGGGGAGTGTGATATTCGAACACCCGCCTCTCACTGATGATGAAGTGCAATTTTATTTGGGGGTTTGGGGTGATATCCTTTCTCCAGGTTCATCCCCAAAACCGTGAAGTCATAGGCACATACTCCTAATCAGAGGCAGCTTCACACAATTATCTTGTAAATTCTCACAATGAGTAGATCACAGGGACCGGTGTACCATGAGAACAGACAGTGTGATTAAGCACCAAGAAGTAGGCATTGTATGGCAGAAAGCATGCACTAGAAATGCTTTCACATGTGGAATACACATAATGAAAGAAAACATGAATTTTCCCTGACAAATAGCATGAGCCTTCCCATGTATTCATCTGACAGACACTGTAGGTTAATTTCCACAGTGCAATGCAGTCCTGCAAACATGGATTTAATAAGTGTCTTTACTTTTACAAATATGAGAAGTTAATTATATAATTATCATCTCATTCACTCAAACATTCTCAGCCATTATAAGGGAGAAATTACATGCAGTATATAGCATCACACATTCTGAAACATAACTGCCAAAGGTAACTCTCAAGAGCGATGTACAGTTTGGTTAAGAATGGTCATGATAGGCACTCAACGAATGTTCAGAGCGCACAAAGGTTTTGCCATATGCATTGAGCGTGGTTTACAGTCATAAGCATAAGCAAATCATCAAATCAGACAGACAATAGACATGGTAAGAATGTTTCACTGCTGTAGACGTGACAGGTTTTGAGCGGCAGTTTTAGAGTCACTGTACCGAAGTCCTGTCTTCTTTTTACATTTTCTCAAGAAAATACTCGGCCATTCGTCTCTCTCTCACTTCATCAGGTTTACACATAACATATTAAATGATTTAGGTACCTGGAGTGCAGATGACCACCTCCTAAAGAATGCTTTTGGGCAAATTTTACCACTGCATCTTGAACACGTCCTTACGGGATGGAATCAAGGCTTCGACTGGCGGGCTAATTATGTATTAAGGAGCGTTACCAGCCCAAGGGTTACCCAATCAAATTGAGACCCCACCATTCATCTACCCTCTCTCGATCTAGAATCTACGATTCTATTTTTAGTTAGGGTATCACGACGGCTTACATGGTTAACTACTGAGTATTGAGAAATGTAAATGGACTGGGGATGCGAACGTCTGAAGACATCATGCCACAGGGCCAAAATATCTTTCTCTGTTCTGCATATATTGGGCACTCCTGAAGCAAATGTTTAGCTGTCATTTTACCAGTTCCACAATTGCATTCATCGGTATCTCCTATCTTTAGTTTATAGAACAAGTGATATTTCAGCCTGTTATGTCCTGTGCGGAGTCTGAAGATTGCTACTTGTTCTCTTCGGTCGAGTTTGTAATATGCATCATCCTTCTGGTGACCTGGATGCTCTGATTCCCATTTGGTTCTATAGGTGCTTTTTATCAACCTCTTTGCCTCTTTATAGGTTATGTCTATGTCAGGCTGTGGTAGTCGTCCGCCCTCTTTTGCCAGTCTGTCAGCCTCTTCATTTCCAGGTATACTGCAATGTGATGGGATCCACTGTATTACAACTTTTTTGGATTTCTGGCATAGACCATGGAGTGCTGCTCTTGGGTCAGCTATTTCTGTGTTAATATTGCTCTTCAGTATTGAGACAGCTGACTTTGCATCTGTGAAGATAGCTATTTGCTTCTCTTTATTTTCCTCCATCAAGAGCATTTCTGCTGCAGTTTTCAGAGCTTCTACCTCCGCTTTGAAGTTACTTGAAAACTTTCCAGTTGCCATTGAATGTGTTTTTTTCACTCCATTTTTTAAATTTAGGAGAATTCCTCCTCCTCCATTCTCTATTGAATTTTTAGCTGATCCATCTGTATATGCATGGGTCCAATTGCTGCTTGAGTAATGTTCTTTTATGTAGTTTAGGGTTATTTCTCTTCTTTCGGTTTCATGCTGAGTTTTCTTTTTCTCAATACCAGGAATGTTTTCTATCATCTCAGGCAGTTGCTGCTGTCTCCAAGCTGGGAACTTGTGTGCATTGTAAATGGGTTTGACTGTTGATATGTTAAGTATAGGATCTGCCCTAATCTTTCGTTTTGCAGTTTCTACAAAGTTGCTACGCTTCAGTCTTCCCTTTCCAAAACCACTAAACCTTTTATACATAGAGTGGTCTGTCAATCTTCTAAATTTTTCTGCTTGTTGCTGGGCTCTGCTATCTCTTCTATCCTGCATTGGTTGTAAACAAGTGATCTTTTCTAGTGCATTAATAGGCGTTGTCTTCAGGTTCCAGTTATGATTCGCATTCCTTGATTTTGGACTCTACTTATTTTGTTAAAGTTTGACTTAGCTGCTGTTGCCCAAGCTGCAATGCCATATTCCAGTACTGGCCTCACCCGTCCAGTATATAACTTCTTGAGAACTTTCTCATTTGCTCCCCACGTTGTACCATCAAGCTTTTTCATGATTGCCATTCTCTGCCTTGCTCTTGTTCGATTTTTCTCAACCTGTGTCTTCCATGTCAGGCGACGATCAAAGGTGACTCCTAGATAGTTTGGATTTTCTTCATGGCGCAATATTTTTCCATTCAATACCAGCTTAGGTTGCTGAGTTTTATTTGAGAGGGAGAACACTGTGCATGTTGTTTTCTCCTCACTTATCTTCACTAGCCATGATTTTGACCAGTCCTCTAGCGCTAATAAGGCTTGCTGTATTCTGCTGTTAGCTGTACTAATATATTCTTCAGATGTCCATATGGCTAGGTCATCTGCAAAGGAGGATGTGTGTACTCTGGCTGAAAAATTTTCCGTGATGTCATTTATATATGCTAGGAATAATGTTGGTGAAAGAACTCCTCCTTGGGGGACACCTTGCTCCAACAGCATCATTTTGCTTGTTTGTCCTTGTACTTTTGTCCTGGCAGTTCTGTTTCCACAAACATGCATTTTTTGCAGTTTTACTTTCAGTCCTTCCTTCCATACTTTATCAAATGCTTTTTCTAAATCTATCCAGACTGCTAGTGTGTGCTTTTTCTCTTGGAAGGCATCCTCTATTTCCTGAGCTATATAGGTTATTTGATCTTCAGTGGATCTGTACTTTCTGAATCCTGCTTGGTGTGGTGTTAAGAGTTTGTTTTCTTCCAGATGCCATGTTAGCCTGCCATTGATAATGCGTTCCATTAATTTTGCTACACAGCTAAGTAGACTGATAGGTCGATAGCCATTTGGTTCTTCCAGGTCTTTTCCTTTCTTTGGGACTGGTATTAATATAGCTTCCTTCCATGCCTGTGGGACTATTCCTCTCTTCCAGCTGTTATTTAGGACTGCTAGTTTCTTCTTTGCCTTGGTGCCTAGTCCTATTAGCATTTCATTTGTGATTCCATCCTTTCCTGGTGATTTCTTCCTTTTTAGGGTATTCATTGCCTGTTCCATTTCTTCCATTGTTAGATTTGCCATCATATATTCTGCTGCTGTCTCTGTATTTCTATGATGTATCTGTTTGTCTTTGATTGCTTTCTTCTGTTCGGTTGTAATATCAATGTGGTTTGCATGTGCATAGTGTTCCATTAGTGCATTTGCAGCCTTTTTTCCTGTAAGCAAGGCATTTCCTTGTTTAATTGTTATTTGTTTGTTTCTAGGTCCTTCATTGTTCATGGCTTTCACTAGTTTCCATAGCTTGTTTCCATCCCTGTCAAAATTCAGGTTTTCTGTTTTTTTCCCTCCAACAATCTCTTGTTGTTTGATTTACTGTTCTTTTATATTTTGCTGAGATGGCTTTGAGAGAGATGTTCGCTTCAATTGTTTGTTCTCTCTCTGCTGTCTTCCTGGCATCTTCAACTTTGTCCTCCAAACTTTGTAGTTCTCCAGTCCAGTATGGTTTGTAATTTTTCCTCGCTCCTCTTGGAATAGACTCAGTGGCTGCCTGTATTATCGCTCTGTTTAGACTTTCCACCATTTGCTTTATGTTGCCATATCGTGTATTTATGTTTTCACAATATTTGTCTGTTAGTATGGCAAATCTGTCCCAGTCTGCTCGTTTGTAATTCCAGCGGGGCAAGGGCTTTTGCTCCTAAGAGGGACATACTCCATATTCATTACAAGCTTGATTGGTCTGTGGTCACTAACTGCTAATTGGTCCAGCACATGGCGATCGATTTTGTGGAGGATGTCTCCTGTGCAGAAAGCTAAGTCTGGAGTAGAAGTGGTAAGCCATCTTCTGGAGTAGAAGCTCGGTGTGTCATCCGCTTTGTTAAGTAGATGGAGATTTGAGTCTATTTCCCAGTCCTCCACTTCATCTCCTCTTTTGTCAGTATCTGGGTATCCCCATCTTTCTGAACGGCTATTAAAGTCTCCGACAACAATGCAATTTGTGTCAGTTATTTTCATGTTTGAGAGTGTAAGGTCCTTATCTGCTGGGCTATACAGATTGTAGATTCTTATTTTCACGTCCTTTATCATTATATCAACACCTATAATTTCCGTTTGGTTGTCAGAGATCACAGATACTTCGCTGCAAGGTATTGTATTTCGTGTAAGTATTAGAATTCCTCCTTTGTGTCCTTCGCGGTTGTAAGTGTGGCCTGATATCCTCTGACTGAGAATTTGCTATTGGCATTGAGGTGTGTCTCTTGAATGCATGCCACATCTATTTTATCTTTATGAAGACGCTGTGTTAGGGACCCTTTCTTCTTGTAAACTCCTTCGGCATTCCACTGTAGTATGTTGAGTGTCCGGGGTATTTGGTCAATAGCTCTTAATCTACTCCTCTGTGCCTTGACTCCACAGCACAGGGGAAGGTGACCACCAGTAGTCATGGGTGGACCCCCTCGAGGCAGGGGGCCCGGCACTATCGCCGCCTGATGGGACTTCGCGGGATTAGCACCATAACGATTAATTTTGATTTGTGACATCATGAATTAAGTTACGTTGCACTGCTTTGTCAAGCCTGTGGCTCAGTACATCCGATTTCGACAAGCATTTATTCGGGGTGCTTTCCCTAGCCTTTGACTGTCCCCAGTCTACCTACAAGGCAGCAGGTTTGTGTGTCTCTTCGTCTGGTCCCTCTCCCTTGACCTGTCCGACATGGGTGGCCCTACCAGTAGCTGTGCTACCGTCGGCATAGCTCTTGGGGTCATTGGGACGCTCAAGCCCCTCTACCTCGTCACGGTGGACACACAGCAGAGGGGATGTATTTATTCAATTGTCGTTATGTATCTGTTAAATGTTCTTTATGTATCTATTGAATGGTCATTATATATTTATTGACTCGTCTTTATGTATTTATTGAATCGTCATTATGTGTTTAGTGAACCGTCTTTATGTATTTATTGAATCGTCATTACCCCGGGAAGGTTAACCCTGTCAACAAATGCCCGCAGAAGTCGGATGTGTCGGCCTAACGGCGCAAGAACGCAGCTCTGCTGTAAACAGGCACAACGCAGTCACATCCGGAAAAAAAAACTCCGGATGAACGCAGAAGAAGAAGAAGAAGAAGAAGAAGAAGAAGAAGAAGAAGAAGAAGAAGAAGAAGAAGAAGAAGAAGAAGAAGAAGAAGAAGAAGAAGAAGAAGAAGAAGAAGAATCGTCATTATGTATTTATTGAATCGTCTTTATGTTGAATCATTTTTAAGTATTTATTGAATATCGTCTTTATGTATTTATTGACTAGTCCTTGTCTATCTGTTGACTCTTCTTTGTGTGGATATTCTAGTGTGATAATTTGATCGCGTCTAGTGTGTGCCTCGTAGTTTAATGGTTACACACCCGCCTAACACGCCAGTGATTCGGGTTTGATCCAGGGTCCAGTCAAGGATATCCCTACTGATGAGCTCAAACGAGAGCGAAACTCGAGTCTAGTGCTTCCAATTGAAGTGGACAAGGCCTTAGGTTCGTATCAGAATACGATAGCGTTGCCAGAAGTGGGTTGTGTTCAACATTGAAATCTTCTTTGTGTATTAATTTACATCTCTTTGTGTGTCTGTTTAAAAAAAAAATAAGTTGCATGTCCTTCAGAGGACGTAGCAGTCAACCCCAGCATTTTCGCTGTTCGTGATTCCTGGGCAAATTTACGTTCAGTAGTTTGCCATTGCTTTCTGAACGACCGGCTATTATACCTTTTTCGAAAAAACCAGCACCGCTGTGTTTCGAACCCGGGTACACGGGCTCTCAAACCGCGTTCGCAAGCCCTAGGCCACAGAGACCGGCTTTTTTTTTAGTCTTTTATTTTGTTTTGACACTTTTTATTTATCTATTGAAACGTCATTGTATATCAGTTCACGCCTCGTTGTGTATCTGTGTACACGTCTTTATGTATCTGTTAACACGTCATTGCGTATCTAATAAAACGTCTTTGTATATCAATTGACACGAGTTTATTCTTTTGTATTGTTGACATCTGACCCGTGGCCTCGTTTCCCTTGTTACATCTTTTTCAATCTCTTCATCGATTATCCCATCAGAACAAAAAAATCAAAACAACAATTACACTTCCCTGGTAGAAGAGTTCTTTGACGTATCTCCACGACGATTGTCAATACAGATCAGGTGTGCTATTTCTGATGTTGCAATTGCCATGACCTCAATTCTTTTTAACATCAATTTTCTATAATGTTGATTTGAAAATTTTTTTAAGGCAGATCAAATATAGCTACACTGAACAATATCTTTTTCTTGTAACTCCAGGTATGGTTATTTTGGGTCACAATTGGGGGGAGTGTTACTACTGATTTGCGTTTAGAGGTATACACTGTATCTCTCGTTGCGTGCCAACAGACTTTGTACGGGTTCTCCGGAACCCCAGGAAAGACCTCTATCTGCCTTACATCCTCGTTGTACATCGCAGATAAATGGTGGCCGTGGGCCTGAATGGAATTGGCAGGAGATCTCAGAGTTGATGGCTCCTAGAGATGCAATCACCAGAAACCAATCAAAAAGCCAACCAGTCAATAAATCAATCAACCATCATAGGAGCCACCCAAGCAAGCAACCAGCTAACTAGACAACCAAATAACTGACTAATCAACTAACCGGCCACTCAACCAACCAACAACGTAGTAAATCAACTAATAAACAAATAAATCAACCAACTTACCAATCAACAAACTAATCAACCAGTCAATATACCAACCAACTCACAAATCGACCAACTAATCTTTCAATCTATACACTAACCAACTTACAAATAGACAAACTAATCAACCAAACTTTGACAAGTTTACCTTCAGTAGTTTGCCATTGTTTTCTGCACCACCGGCGCTCCTACCATTGTATGAAAACCAGCGCAAGGCGGACTGCTTCCAAATCGCCCGCAGCTGTGTTGCGGACGCCGTATGCGGGTTTGCGAATTGCATTAAGCAAATCCTTCGCCACAGAGCGAAACTGACCGCAGATTCCCAACAACATGAACTATCTACTTGTTGACATTTAATGACATGAACTATCTACTTGTTGACATTTCATGATGGTGACTTATTGTATCAGATTGTATTGTTGACATTTCATGATGGTGACTTATTGTATCAGATAAACCCTGCCGCTGTCAATGCTGAGGTTAACGCGCTCATCTATGAACACTCAGATAGCCCCGAAGTGCTCATCTATACAGATGGATCTGTTGTAAAGCAGCAGAGAAGTGCGTGGGCATTTACAGCCCGTTCGGCGGGCCGAACCGTTCAAGAATCCAGTGGTGCCCACTCTATGACCACGAGCAGCATGACGATGGAGGTGATGGCAGTTACACAGGCTTTCATATGGCTGGAATCACAGCATTATACCAACGTGTGTGTACTAAGTGATTCAATGAGCATGATTCAGAAGGTCGAAACTGGATCTGTACGTAAACAGTGGACTGAATCGCTGCGGAAGTCTGTTGTCCGTAAAGTCACCTTCATCTTCGTCCCGGGACATGCGGGAGTCGAGGGAAATGAACTAGCTGACAAACTGGCTGGCTCTGCACCCCCTGTAGATGGCCAGCCCATGGATCGTGCCGATGTTATTAACGTCCTTAAAGATATGGCGAGAACAGAGGACTTTGACGTCAGTGATTCCACATCGCTGTCCAGGATGAAAGACCTGGGAGTAAGAATCGGCACAGCCAGACTCGAGAGGTACATCGGGAAAACAAAGCGTCTCATCAATCAACACAGAACTGGCACTATTAGCCACCGGACGCTGATGAATATGCTGGGGGGAGGATCTGAGCACCTATGGACATGTCCGGAGTGTAGCGAAGATACCCCAACTGATAACTGATAACTGATAACTGTATCAGATTGTATTGTTGACATTTCATGATGGTGACTTATTGTATCAGATTGTATTGTTGACATTTCATGATGGTGACTTATTGTATCAGATTGTATTGTTGACATTTCATGATGGTGACTTATTGTATCAGATTGTATTGTTGACATTTCATGATGGTGACTTATTGTATCAGATTGTATTGTTGACATTTCATGATGGTGACTTATTGTATCAGATTGTATTGTTGACATTTCATGATGGTGACTTATTGTATCAGATTGTATTGTTGACATTTCATGATGATGGCTTATTGTATCAGATTGTATTTTGTGTGTGTGCTCTCTGGCATTGAACTCTGGCATTGAACTCTGGCATTGAACTCTGGCATTGAACTCACGCGTGAGCCATACACGTGCTACTACTTCTGGTGCACTGAACTGATACTTACGTGTGGCTTAGCTTGCCTTCTTACCAGTGTTCCTCGTCATCAGGCGAAGCCACCCAGACTTCAGAGGTACTTGTAATTTACGTCTCCAAGTCAAGGACGAGTAGTCAACATGTAAGTCCAACTGATTGGTGTAGGGGATGAACCGGCTACCTCGACATCAGCACATCGGATGTTTAAGAGTGATCTTTCTTATCCATTCAGCCATGCTGACCTCCATTGTATAAGATAGTTTTCACTTTCTGAAATGCAAGTTTTGCTTGACAAATTCTGGTCTTAATTCTCAGTCACAAGTTAGACAATTCTCATTCATTCATTCAGTAGCATGTCCTTTGCAGAACTTCGTTCCCATAAAACCTTCCGGAACACTTTTCTGTCATAAGCAAGATGTCCGACGTCCGATACACCCATCTGGAGATCATTTGCCACATCCTGTTCAATAAACTAAAGATAGGAGATACCGATGAATGTAATTGTGGAACTGGTAAAATGACAGCTAAACATTTGCTGCAGGAGTGCCCAATATATGCAGAACAGAGAAAGATATTTTGGCCCACACCTGCTTCATTTGAGGACAAGCTCTATGGAGATATCAACAAGCTCAAGTTGACTGCAGCTTACTTTAACTACATTCAGGTTGACTTCTAAAGGTGCATGAAGAAGTACTTAGACTGCCACACTTCATACCACAGGTATGTCGGTTACAAAAGCATCCAGAGGCATGAAATGGAATATTGCTTGGCTAGCAAATCCATTTCGTGGAAAGTCCAAATAAAAAGCTCATTATGTGGGCGTCATCAAAGAAGGAAAAAGCGTCCTAGTGGCACGAAATGGAATATTGCTTAGATAGCACATCCATTACGTGGAAAGTCCGAATCGAAAGCTCACTGTGTGGATGTTATCTGCAGACTGCATTCTTCTGGTTTCTGGAGGAACAGCCTGTGTTGAACGGAGGGCCCAATATACGGAAGTGAGGCTGAGCAGCCATGTGCAGGACGTGACGATTCCTTGGGTGAGCCCAAAACCAGAGCGCTATGTGTCGGCTCTGCAATTATGGAAGCTTCCTTGGATGGCGGGGAATGCCCATGGTCTTCCCCTGCCTTCCCTTGTGGACTGAACGTTATGTCTTCGGCTGTTCTAAATGGGCCAGCTGGGATGGGGGATAACACCACAACAGTGAGAGTTAAACGTCTTACCCCCTCTGCTGTGTGTCCACCGTGACGAGGTAGAGGGACTTGTGCGTCCCAATGACCCCAAGAGCTATGCCGACGGTAGCACAGCTACTGGTAGGGCCACCCATGTCGGACAGGTCAAGGGAGAGGGACCAGACGAAGAGACACACAAACCTGCTGCCTTGTAGGTAGACTGGGGACAGTCAAAGGCTAGGGAAAGCACCCCGAATACATGCTTGTTGAAATCGGATGTACTGAGCCACAGGCTTGACAAAGCAGTGCAACGTAAAACCTGCTGCCTTGTAGGTAGACTGGGGACAGTCAAAGGCTAGGGAAAGCATCCCGAATAAATGCTTGTCGAAATCGGATGTACTGAGCCACAGGCTTGACAAAGCAGTGCAACGTAACTTAATTCATGATGTCACAAATCAAAATTAATCGATATGGTGCTAATCCCGTGACGTCCCATCAGGCGGCGATAGTGCCGGGCCCCCTGCCTCGAGGGGGTCCACCCATGACTCCTGGTGTCACCTTCCCCTGTGCTGTGGAGTCAAGGCACAGAGGAGTAGGTTAAGAGCTATTGACCAAATACCCCGGACACTCAACATACTACAGTGGAATGCCGAAGGAGTTTACAAGAAGAAAGACTCCCTAACACAGCGTCTTCATAAAGATAGAATAGATGTGGCATGCATTCAAGAGACACACCTCAACGCCAATCACAAATTCTCAGTCAGAGGATATCAGGCCACACGTTTCGACCGCGAAGGACACAAAGGAGGAGTTCTAATTCTTACACGAAATACAATAACTTGCAGCGAAGTATCTGTGATCTCTGACAACCAAACGGAAATTATAGGTGTTGATATAATGATAAAGGACGTGAAAATAAGAATCTACAATCTGTATAGCCCAGCAGATAAGGACCTTACACTCTCAAACATGAAAATAACTGACACAAACTGCATTATTGTCGGAGACTTTAATAGCCGTTCAGAAAGATGGGGATACCCAGATACTGACAAAAGAGGAGATGAATTGGAGGACTGGGAAATAGACTCAAATCTCCATCTACTCAACAAAGCGGATGACACACCGAGCTTCTACTCCAGAAGATGGCTTATCACTTCTACTCCAGACTTAGCTTTCTGCACAGGAGACATCCTCCACAAAATCGATCGCCATGTGCTTGACCAATTAGCAGGCAGTGACCACAGACCAATCAAGCTTGAAATGAATATGGAGTATGTTCCACAGGAGCAAAAGCCCTTGCCCCGCTGGAATTACAAACGAGCAGATTGGGACAGATTTGCCATACCAACAGACAAATATTGTGAAAACATAAATACACGATATGGCAACATAAAGCAAATGGTGGAAAGTCTAAACAGAGCGATAGTACAGGCAGCCACTGAGTCCATTCCAAGAGGAGCGAGGAAAAATTACAAGCCATACTGGACTGAAGAACTACAAAGTTTGGAGGACAAAGTTGAAGATGCCAGGAAGACAGCAGAGAGAGAACAAACAATTGAAGCGAACATCTCTCTCAAAGCCATCTCAGCAAAATATAAAAGAACAGTAAATCAAACAACAAGAGATTGTTGGAGGGAAAAAACAGAAAACCTGAATTTTGACAGGGATGGAAACAAACTATGGAAACTAGTGAAAGCCATGAACAATGAAGGACCTAGAAACAAACAAATAACAATTAAACAAGGAAATGCCTTGCTTACAGGAAAAAAGGCTGCAAATGCACTAATGGAACACTACGCAAATGCAAACCACATTGATATTACAACCGAACAGAAGAAAGCAATCAAAGACAAACAGATACATCATAGAAATACAGAGACAGCAGCAGAATATATGATGGCAAATCTAACAATGGAAGAAATGGAACAGGCAATGAATACCATAAAAAAGAAGAAATCACCAGGAAAGGATGGAATCACAAATGAAATGCTAATAAGACTAGGCACCAAGGCAAAGAAGAAACTATTAGCAGTCCTAAATAACAGCTGGAAGAGAGGAATAGTCCCACAGGCATGGAAGGAAGCTATACTAATACCAGTCCCAAAGAGAGGAAAAGACCTGGAAGAACCCAATGGCTATCGACCTATCAGTCTACTTAGCTGTGTATGAAAATTAATGGAACGCATTATCAATGGCAGGCTAACATGGCATCTGGAAGAAAACAAACTCTTAACACCACACCAAGCAGGATTCAGAAAGTACAGATAACCTATATAGCTCAGGAAATAGAGGATGCCTTCCAAGAGAAAAAGCACACACTAGCAATCTTGATAGATTTAGAAAAAGCATTTGATAAAGTATGGAAGGAAGGACTGAAAGTAAAACTGCAAAAAATGCATGTTTGTTGAAAAATGTATAAATGGATCAGCCACTACCTTGAGAAAAGAACTGCCAGGACAAAAGTACAAGGACAAACAAGCAAAATGATGCTGTTGGAGCAAGGTGTCCCCCAAGGAGGAGTTCTTTCACCAACATTATTCCTAGCATATATAAATGACATCACAGAAAATTTTCCAGCCAGAGTACACGCATCCTCCTTTGCAGATGACCTAGCCATATGGACATCTGAAGAATATATTAGTACAGCTAACAGCAGAATACAGCAAGCCTTATTAGCGCTAGAGGACTGGTCAAAATCATGGCTAGTGAAGATAAGTGAGGAGAAAACAACATGCACAGTGTTCTCCCTCTCAAATAAAACTCAGCAACCTAAGCTGGTATTGAATGGAAAAATATTGCGCCATGAAGAAAATCCAAACTATCTAGGAGTCACCTTTGATCGTCGCCTGACATGGAAGACACAGGTTGAGAAAAATCGAACAAGAGCAAGGCAGAGAATGGCAATCATGAAAAAGCTTGCTGGTACAACGTGGGGAGCAGATGAGAAAGTTCTCAAGAAGTTATATACTGGACGGGTGAGGCCAGTGCTGGAATATGGCATTGCAGCTTGGGCAACAGCAGCTAAGTCAAACTTTAACAAATTAAGTAGAGTCCAAAACCAAGGAATGCGAATCATAACTGGAAGCCTGAAGACAACGCCTATTAATGAACTAGAAAAGATCACTTGTTTACAACCAATGCAGGACAGAAGAGATAGCAGAGCCCAGCAACAAGCTGAAAATTTAGAAGATTGACAGACCACCCTATGTATAACAGGTTTAATGGTTTTGGAAAAGGAAGACTGAAGCGTAGCAACTTTGTAGAAACTGCAAAACAAAAGATTAGGGCAGATCCCATACTTAACATATCAACAGTCAAGCCCATTTACAATGCACACAACTTCCCAGCTTGGAGACAGCAGCAACTGCCTGAGATGATAGAAAACATTCCTGGTATTGAGAAAAAGAACACTCAGAATGAAACCGAAAGAAGAAAAATAACCCTCAACTACATAAAAGAACATTACCCAAGCAGCAATTGGACCCATGCATATACAGATGGATCAGCCAAAGATTCAATTAAAAATGGAGGAGGAGGAATTCTCCTTAATTTAAAAAATGGAGTGATAAAAACACAGTCAGTGGCAACTGGAAAATTTTCAAGTAACTTCAAAGCGGAGGTGGAGGCTTTGAAAACTCCAGCAGAAATGCTCTTGATGGAGGAAAATAAAGAGAAGCAAATAGCTATCTTCACAGATGCAAAGTCAGCTGTCTCAGTACTGAAGAGAAACAGCACAGAACTAGCTGACCTAAGAGCAGCACTCCATGGTCTATGCCAGAAATCCAAAAAAGTTGTAATACAGTGGATCCCATCACATTGCAGTGTACCTGGAAATGAAGAGGCTGACAGACTAGCAAAAGAGGGTGGACGATTACCACAGCCTGACATAGACATAACCTATAATGAGGCAAAAAGGTTTATAAAAAGCACTTATAGAACCAAATGGGAATCAGAGCATCCAGGCCACCAGAAGGATGATGCATATTACAAACTCGACCGACGAGAACAAGTAGCAATCTTCAGACTCCGCACAGGACATAACACGCTGAAACACCACTTGTTCAATAAACTAAAGATAGGAGATACCGATGAATGTAATTGTGGAACTGTTAAAATGACAGCTAAACATTTGCTGCAGGAGTGCCCAATATATGCAGAACAGAGAAAGATATTTTGGCCCACGCCTGCTTCATTTGAGGACAAGCTCCATGGAGATATCAACAAGCTCAAGTTGACTACAGCTTACTTTAACTACATTCAGGTTGACATCTAAAGGTGCATGAAGATGTATTTAGACTGCCACACTTCATACCACAGATATGTCGGTTACAAAAGCCTCCCAGAGGCATGAAATTGAATATTGCTTGGATAGCAGATCCATTACGTGGAAAGTCCGAATCAAAAGCTCAGTGTGTGGGCTTCGTAAATGGTGGAAAAAGTGTCCTAGTGACACGAAATGGAATATTGCTTGGATAGCAAATCCATTACGTGAAAAGTCTGAATCGAAAGCTCACTGTGTGGATGTCATCTGCAGACTGCATTCTTCTGGTTTCCGGAGGAACAGCCTATGGTGAACGGAAGGCCCAATATACGGAAGTGAGGCTAAGCAGCCATGTGCAGGACGTGACGATTCCTTCGGTGAGCCCAGTACCAGAGCGCTGTGTGATGGCTCTGTAAGTATGGAAGCCTCCTTGGATGGTGGGGAATGCCCATGGTCTGCCCCTGCCTTCCCTTGAGGGTTGACCAGGATGTCTTTGGCTGTTCTATATGGGCCAGCTGGGATGGAGGATAACACCACAACAGTGAGATTCAAACGTCATAAGAAACCCCCGGGAAGGTTAACCCTGTCAACAAATGCCCGCAGAAGTCGGATGTGTCGGCCTAACGGCGCAAGAACGCAGCTCTGCTGTAAACAGGCACAACGCAGTCACATCACACACAAAAAAATCCGGATGAACGCAGAAGAAGAAGAAGAAGAAACGTCTTACGAAACCCCCAGGAAGGTTAACCCGGTCAACAAATCCCCGCAGAAGTAGATATGTTGGCCTAACGGTGCCAGAACGCAACTCTGCTGTAAACAGGCACAAGGCAATCGCGTCCGAAAAAACAAACAAATAAAAACAAACAAACTCCGGATGAACGCAGAAGAAGAAGAAGAATTTGCCACAACCTGCACCTATCTACTTAGTGGCCTTCCTCTTCCTCTCTTCCTGGGCATATACCCCTCCATGAATGTTCTCTCCAAACTTTCATGGCGTTTCAAGTGACTAAAATATTTCAATTTTCTCTGTTTTATCATTTTTAGTAGCCAACCTTCTTCAATATTCAGATCTTGTCGTATGGATGCATTTGTTATTTTATTTATCCAAAATATTCTTAGAACTCGTCTATAATATTATATTTATATTCAAAGGCATGTATGCGCTGTTCAACTTGTTTAGTAAGTGTTCAGGTCTCACAGGCGTATGTTGCAATGGGAAATATGCATGCTCTTAAAAATCTAACTTTTGTAGGTCAATCTCTCCCACGCCAAAATTTATCCAGTTGATTTAGTTTTGAATAACAATAGATATTTCAATTTCTTATATTGTGTCACCATTGGTGGTAATTAATGATCCAAGCTATACGAAATTTTCCACCACCTCCAATTTTTCCTCATTAGCATAAATTTCTGTCTCCATGTTCGTTTTATAGGTATGAATTATCATTGGTTTTGTTATGCTAAGATATAAGTTGTGATTTTCACTATTCTTGTAGGTTGGGGTTATTAGATTTTCTATTATATAAACAATTCTACCAATTGAACAACTAAGAAACATTTCGATGTAATAAAATATTCAATTTGACAGAGATAAAATTTGGACAAAAAGAATTTTTCGGGACATAGAATTATTTCATTTAAAACCCGGACTGTGCCGGAAAATCTGGACGAATCGCAACCATAATACGAACAGATATTAGTCCCTCCTGAAATATTATAACTGGAGGAGACAGGCGGAAACAAGCGTACAAGAGAAAGACGCCGGTTTGAGGGAAGTTGTCTTTAAGAGATGGACTGGTAATAGGATGAGAGCTTTTACAACCATAGCCAGACAGACTAGGTTTGTCTGGAATGCATTGCTACCAAAATTTCCGTTTGACTTCAGATGTCATATATTTCCGGTGTCCTTTGTCTCTTTTCATACATTTCCGG